>BQNB010021360.1:0-64344 GCA_026074375.1 Tanacetum coccineum | reverse complement strand
ATACACATATATATATATATATATATATATACATATATATATATATATACATATATATATATATATATATACATATATATACATATATATATATATTTGTGAAGATTTTCCTTTTTACCTTTGTCCTCAAGGGTAAATTGGTAATTTTCCATCATATTATATATTTTACTATTACATGTGTATAGATTCTAGCGAATCAATTTTTGGCGCCGCTACCGGGGAATTGTGATTAAGATTCTCTCGTTTGAAGTTTGTTGATCGTGTTTTGGAGAACCTTTCGTTTTCGAAAGTTACGCTTTTAAGAAGAAAAAAAATTAAAAAAAAAGTAAAAAAAATATTTTCTTTTCATTTTAGTATAAGTAGAAGATTAAAAACAAAAATACAAAAATATTTGCTATTTCAATTTAAAAAGTTACAAAGTTGGTAAAAGAACACCAACAAATAATACCTTCAATTGAGGAGGTCTTATCCATAATAAGTTCCCAACTCGAATTTAAGATTTAAAAACTTACCATTTGTGTCACTTACGAGATACGTGAAGTAAGTTTGATTATTTGGTTCAAGTTGTCTTTCTCGTTGTCCGTTAAAATTAGATTGTGAATAAACTTTTAGAAAAGCCAAAAATATTTTTCTTATTATTTTTCTATTTTCCTTTAAATAGTGTATGCGCACTAGACTATCTAATTATCCTAATAATTCAAACGTCACAATTCCAAGACGTCGGAGAAGACAAGTTTCTAACATAGTCGAACCCGAGATTCGAACTATTGTTACACCAATGGCTGAACGTACCATGGAGGAGCTACTTCGTGCCCCCACGGAAGGGTACGAATAAGCTATTGTTTTACCAGAAATCAATACCGATCATTTTGAGATTAAGACGAATTTGCTTCAGTTGGTTCAAGCTAACCCATTTTACGGTCGTGAGAGTGAGAATCCTTATGCTCATATCAATAGTTTTAAGAGAATTACCTCGACTTTATGATTTAGGAAAGTGCCTAACGATGTGATTAAGCTTATGATGTTTCCATATTCGCTCGAGGGAGCCGCTAAAACTTGGTACGAGAAAGAACCACCAAACTCAATCTTGACTTGGGAGGATCTCGTTACCAAGTTTGTTAACCAATTTTCCTTCCTTCGAAAACCACTCACTTAAAGAATGAAATTTATCGTTTTACACAAAAATTCGAGGAGACTTTTAGTGAAGCGTGGGAACGATTTAAGAAGTTTCTTAGAGCATGCCCCCATCACGGATTTACGGAGTTAACACAAGTTGATACCTTTTACAACAGTTTAAACGAGAATGAACAAGACTCCTTAAATGTCACGGCGGGTGGAAATCTTTTGAGTAAAACGACTAGAGAGGTTTTTAACATAATTGAGAATAAATCAAAAGTTTGTTATTCACGTAATAGATCAAATGCTTCTAGGATGAATGCTACTTCTAGTAAAACGGATGAGAGAATCGATAAGCTTGCGGATCAACTTTCCACCTTAGTCGAGATTGTTTCTAAGAAAGTTGTCACTCCCGCTCATGTTAAAGCGGTTGAGGAATCTTGTGTTACTTGTGGTGGTGCCCATTCTTGGTATAATTGCCCGGCTACCGATAACAATCAGGCTAGTGTTTGTGCGACTACGGGTACTTATAATCAAGTTAACCCTCCAAACCGTGTTAGTAATCAAATGGCACCACCAGGTTTTGCTCCGGTGCAAAACAATGGTCAAAATAGGAATTATCAAAATCAAAATCAAGGAAACAATTTCAATCGGGGAAACAATTTCCATCAAAATCAAGGTTTTCAATGTCAAGTTAATCATGTGCCGAATTTTCAAAATCAAGGATTTCAAAACCAACCTTTTCAAGCTCATAATAATAATCAATCTCAACAAGGGATTCCATCCAAAATTACGAGTTATATGAAAGCTAATGAGTCAATTATGAGAAATATGCATGGTTAAATCAATGAAATAAGAAGCACGTTAACTAAACAAGAGGAAAATCTTAGGAAAAATTTGAATAATGACATGCGAAGTATTTTAGGAAGTTTCTTTCAAAATCAAGCCTCAACTTCGGGTACTCTTCCGAGTAACACAATCCCAAACCCGAAGGGTGAGATGAAAGCGATCACTACTCGAAGTGGTGTTGCTTACGAGGGACCCTCGATTCCTACTAATCCTTCTCCTAAAAAGGTAGTGGAACGAGAAACCGAGGAGACAACGGATAAAGAGCAAACAAATTTCCAAGGAAGTACCGCTCAAATCCCACCTCCGGTTATCCCCATTTCTATTCCGGAACCCGATGTTCCGAAGACTTTGCCTAAAACCACTCCTATTCCGGAATCCGATATTCCGAAGAATTTACCTAAGCCAAATATTCCATATCCTTCACGACGTGATGATCAAAAGTCTCGTGACAAAGCTTCGAATCAAATGGAGAAGATCTTCCAAATCTTTCAAGATTTGCGCTTCGACATTAGTTTCGCGGATGCTTTACTTTTGATGCCAAGATTTGCTCCTACGATTAAGAGTTTGCTCATGAATAAGGAAAAGTTGCTTGAGTTAGCTAAGATACCATTGAACGAGAATTGCTCGGCAATGCTTCTCAAAAAGCTTCCCGAAAAGCTTGGAGATCCCGACAAGTTTCTTATTCCATGTAATTTCCCAGGAATGGATGTATGCCACGCCTTGGCCGATCTTGGTGCAAGCATAAATCTTATGCCTCTTTCTATTTGGAAAAAGCTTTCCCTGCCTGATCTTACACCAACTCGGATGACTTTAGAGTTAGCGGACCGATCAATTACTCATCCTAAAGGACTCGCTGAAGATATTTTTGTCAAAGTTGGGAATTTTCATTTTCCTACCGACTTTGTTGTTGTTGATTTTGAAGCCGATCCTCGAGTTCCTCTCATACTTGGGAGATCCTTTTTGAGAACCAGCCATGCTTTAATTGATGTATACGAAGGAGAGCTTGTTTTAAGGGACGGAAATGAACAAATAACTTTTCATGTCAATGGCACATCAAAACATCCTCAAAAGCATAAAAACGAGTCAATTAAAATGGTTAATGACGCATGCAAGGATAGTTTCAAAAGGTTTACCGACGAACCCACTCAAGTTTGCCCACCTCCATCAGAAGAAGTCAACAATGAAAAAGAAAAGCAGGAAGTGAAGAATCTCGCAGAGCCGACAGTTAAACGCCAAACTCGTATCATGCCTTGTTTAAAGAATTTTAGAGTCGTGTGCAAGGAGAGCAGCTTTCATTCAAACAAAACACCTCAAGTTTCTTTAGTTTTTGCAATCACATCCACTTTACCGTCTATTGAGCCCAAGGATTTTCTCATAATGGGGGACGAGCACCTTAGTATTTTTAGTACTGAGGAAATTATCCCAATCCCAAGAGAATCTGAGGAAACATCCAGGAGTGATAGTAAGAATGTTTTACCTTCGTGTGATGATTTCTATTCCATCAACAATCCACGTGATGATTCCGTGACTTTCTCTAACCCTCTTTTCGAATTTGATGTCAATTTCAACTCTAGTGACATAAACCCTCTTTTTAATGAAGAAATAGAGAATATCGAGTGCAAGGATTCTTATGATTCCAACCTTGATGAGTCAACTTTCCTAGTCATACCTCTTTTTGATTCTAGCAAAGATGAGAGTCTTTTTCCAAGAGACAATATTGAGTTTCTACTCTACGATACGCCTTTAAAAAGCGTTGCTTCCATTCTCGAGGGATTCATCGAAGATCCACCTTTCAATGAAAATGAGAATTTATTTAATTTGGAATGTAAAACGAATGATGAGGCTGAGTGTTTTGATCCGGAAGGCTATAATGATGAGATTGATGCTTTTCTAGCTATTGAAGTTCCTACATATAAGGAAGGTTATTATGACTCGGAAGGAGACGTAACCTATCTTGAGAGTTTGCTTAGTAATGATACTACCCATAATCTTTCTCCGGAAGTGTTTTTCGATTATGAACCACAACAACTCAGGAATGAACCATAGAATGAACCTTTGATAACTTTTTCTCCCAAAAGTGATCCTCTTCACCATGAGTTTACCGGTGAACTTATCATGATTCCTCCAGGAATTGTTAGAGAGCATGAGGATTATATCAATCAAATGTCATTGTTATGCAGTAACTCATTTTCCCAGTCACCGGAAAATTTTCATACAATCATCAAGTCTCTTCCTACATCTACTACTCTCATTGAGGATAGTAACCCCAATAGGGAAGAGATCGATATATTTTCCGGACCAGATGATTCGATACCACCAGGTATTGAAAGTGATTTTGACTCGGAAGAGGTCATTATTGACAACTTGCTTAACGGAAATCCCACTCATGAACGTTTAACCTTTAATATTGAGCCCAATGCACCAGTGATCAAAAATGTTGATGAGCTTAATGAAGATGCATGTTTTAATCCAGGGGGAGGTAAGAATAAAGTTGAAGTTGACAATTCCTTCACATTTGTCACTTGGACTTTTCTCCCGTTTCTCACCTACCCTGAGGTTTCTCCTTTACTTTCCTCCACCAAAAATGAGGACACCATTTATGACCCCGACATCTCCACTTAGAGCCGGTGGCATCTCATCAGGATGGAACTTTCATGTGCTTTAATGTTTGTCCAAACATTAATGAAAGCCTGATTGAGATTTTCTCTTCCATTTACTCTCTCCAAGGATGAATGAATTCGGAGATCAAGTCAAGCTATGTAACTCGGTTACCAAAAACAAAGCGCTTCGTGAGAGGCACCCCATGCTTATCCATTTTCTTTCTTATTTCTAATGTGTTGTGAGGAAGCTTGTACTATTTCGATCTTTGTGTTTGTTGTTTGTACTTGTGATTGTTTGCAGGATTGGCCTAAATTTTCTAAAGACTCTCGTGTTCGGTGTTTTGTCCCGGTCCACTCGAGCTTCCTAGCCTTTGCTTGCCATTAGTTTGGGGAAATCCGATATCCTAAAGATTATTATCGTCTAACATTTATCTTTTAGCACACTTAATAAATGGCTAAAGATTTTTGTGATACTTTCTTCATGTTTGAGTTATGCATTCGACCTTTTTGAGTTCTAGTATGGGGTTTTTAAGTCTTAGGCTAGGAAACATTGAGGACAATGTTTGATTTTAGTATGGGGTAGTATATCTTCGATATGATCTTTCCTACTTTTACCTGTTGTTCTCACGTACCCCGTTTTCCCACCAAAAATTTTCAAAAATAGGAAAAAAAAATTAAAATTTCAAAAATAAAATAAGTGTTTTTGTCACAATTTTGACTTTCCTGCTGGGTAGAATAAGAGTAAATTTTGACCCGATCGAGCGTGTTGAGCTCTAGCTTGTTCCTTAACTTTTAGGCTAAGCGTTCGCGATTTTTGCGAAGAACGAAAAATGATAGAGTTAAGTATGAGTAGGATGCTAAACAAGGATTATTTGGAAATCTTAAGAGCTCATGTATGTAACTTGTTGCTTTTTCTCCTATAAGCTCTTAACCGGATTAATATACGTGCTGTTTTTGGAGATTAAACTTAAATCAACAATTTTTTATGTAATATATAGCAAAAATTTTAGTCTTAGTTCAAATTTATACTTGAATTTTTCAAAAAGAAGTCTTCTATATAAAAAAAATAAAAAAATATATATGATGATAAATAAAATAATAAAAAAAATATTTAAATTTTTAAATAATAAAAGCTGTAGGCTGATAAAGTTTACTAGACCTCTTAGTGCCGGCTCACAACCGATGTGGTAGCTTACTAAAAGAATACCATAGTAAGAATAAAAATCCGAGACTGATAAAAGTTTGCTGCATCTTGCCGGCTCACAACCGATGTTGCAGCCTTCTAAAAGGTCGAGGGTTACAATTGCATAAATGTTTAATTTTAAGTGTGAATTAATAAATAGATTTCTTTTTGTTAAATTCAAATATGCTTTTGCACTTTGACTATTCTATTTTATAAGCTATGAACATACCCGGGAAACCTGAAGGTTTTTGAACCTTAGGTCCGTGAGTCCCCATACATCCTTGTGGGGTGTCAAAAGCCTGTCAATTACGCAAGTTTGGGATGTGCGAGAACGAAAGTTGCTATATGGGATGATCCTCGCCTTCAAACTCATTATTCTAAGGTGGAACGTGAAGCATAGTATGTTGCAAAAAGTTGATCCATGGTTGAAATTCATAATAGCACACTCACTTAAGATATAATAAATGTCGGGAGTGAAAAGTTCACAAGTTGCAAATATGAGTAGTGTTAGCATCTTAACTGATATTTAGCTATGATTTTGTTTTAAGCTTGGTTTGGATAAGTGAAAAGCCGGGGACGATGAATTTATCCTTTTTAGGACATTCTCGGATCGAAATGCATCTTGTTCTATGATCCCTAACAGTTATGAAAATAACGAAAGTAGAAATAATCTCTTTTCAGTTTTAAAAAAAAATAATAAAAAAAATATAAAAAATATAAAAAAGTTTTAGAAAAATGGGAAAAAGGGGTGTTTTATAACTTGTGATTTCTTAACTCTCCCCACAAAAGTCTTTGCTACTTTTCAAAGGTTTAGTTTAGGGAAGTTTTGAGGTATTTGGTTATAGAGCATATAATATTGCGTGAGGACACACAATCGCTTAGTTTGGGGAATTTTGATATGTGTGAAAACACATATCCGTTTTATATCAAAATAGGCCCTAAAAAGACAAAATTGTGCTTTAAATGCTTGAATATTGCTTGTTTTGTCTTTGTGATTGTGTAGGTACGGATAATGCAAAAATCTCAAGAAAATGGTCAAAAACCGGATAATCATGAACACGAGAACGGAAGAGCACACAAAGAGCCGGGAGAATGCTATCAAGTCAACCTATGGTCAACAGTGGTCAACCATAAAAAGACAAATCCCAAAAATTCCCAAATCAGTCCCTCATATTTACCAAAATTACAAAAAAACAATCCCTAAACCATAATGGTGTTAACTCTTATAATTGTAAGAGTTAACACCCGTTAACTTTCTTATAACACTAAGACACACCCCGTGGCCCAAAATCTTTTGTTATAACCAAAAGCCCAAAACTATTTTTACCCGGGTCAACCAAAGTCAAACTTCCCCTTCTATAAAAGTAAAAACGCGAGAAGAACAGTTACCACTGTTCACTGTCTTCCCTGTTTTACCTCGGGATCAAACCAAAGGGCAAATGAAAATTGACTGCATGGCCATGTAATTCAAGTGGTAAAGGACACCTTGGCAGAGTTATACATCACCAAACGCTCTCATTGGCCAATTCCCAAAAGAAAGGACACGCGTACAATGAAGAAAACACACCAAGGGTTAGATTTTTGTACTAAAAGGAGTACAAAAGAAGCACATGAGTGTCACATCACAGATTGCCACGTTGGCAATCTGTGTGATCAAAATCTAATCCAACGGTGGATATTGAGCTCCAAATGATTAAAGAAATGAAGAGCCAGGATTGATGGGATCGTGTAACAAACTTTGGCCTAGAAGCTTCTCCTGGCAGCTATAAAAAGACTCCTTCACTCTCACATAATGAATCTTCCTTTTTCCTTAAAAACTTTTAGTTTTCATTAGCTTATGTAATTTTCAGTTTTAAATGTAAGTTTTCTCTTTAAACTTTTGTAACTTTCAATTTCCAAAGTATTGTAATCCGTTTTTAGTATTAATAAAATTCTCATTTTAAGTTTTCATAAGCTGTTTTCATTATTGAGCTCTCATATTATCAAATGTTTATGCTACTGTTTCATAAGCTACTAATAAGCTTATATAAGCTCTTTGAGTCTCTAAGCTTAAATTGAGCTCAATTCAAGCATCTTAATATACTTAAATCTAAAATCAGTTAATACCTTGGATTATTGGATTTTGAGCTTTTTGGAAGATGAGCTTACTTTGGAAGAGCTCATATGGACTTTTACTGGCTTATTTATAATAAGCCAGAGCTTGTAGACAACTTTTGAGCATAGTTGCCTTTGTTTAGCTAAGGCAGAGGTAAATTCCCTTTAAAATTCAAGTTATTTAGCTTAAATCTTGCATTTACTTATTTTCAGCTTATTATTTACTTAATTGTGCTTCTATCTATCTTATTATGCTTATTGTTCATGTTTAATTATCTGTTTTTAGCTTTTATAGTTTAGATCTTAGTTTTTCATATTTTGTCTTAAAAATCATTAAGAAAACCAAAAAATTAGCATAAGTAGTAGATTAGTATTTCTGGCTTAATTGCTTGTTAGTATAAGCTCATTAGGTCTGTTATAAGTTGTTTATTATCTGGTATTTAGGATTTAAACTCTTAATTTCTGTTTGATAAGAAAAAATGATTTTTAATCTAGTTAAGGGGGTGTTTGGCACAACAGTACTAACTACAAGTTAGTACTGCTTGTGGCCTTTTGGTCTTCAAAGTTTGTTTTAAAACTCTTATTTAGGTTTGTTTAAGCTAAATTCATAAGCTAGGATTAGGATAATTAGTTTTTCATAAGTTAGGTTAAAATTAGTAGAAATCTGTCAAAGTAATTTGCATAACTTAGCTTAGATCTCTTATAGCAATAGTCATTATCTTTCTTGTCTTTCATTTTGAGTTTTAACTTGTTAGAATAGTCTTATTAGGCCTGCATTTTGTCTAGTTTAAGTTTTGGTCATAAGTGTGTCAACTGCATCAGATACATAAAAATGCATAAGTACAATTTCTAGTTTCATTTTCATAAGGTTAAAATAGCATTCAGCTTTTGATTTTCAGATTATAAATAGCTTTTAGGTCATATTTCACAAGTTTACAATTAGTTTTAAAATTCTAGTTTATTAGGTTATCTGTTTTAAGCTGTCAAAAAAGCCTTTTGTCTTTTTAGTTTCAAAGTAAAACTCAACATGATTTAAGCCTTAGGACTGTTTTCAAAGAGCTTTTTCATTAAGCTATTTTGTTTCAAAATCATTTTTAAAAGTAGATTAAAGTAGCTATTTAGTTGTTGTATAAGCTTTAATAAGCTATTTTGCCACAAGAATCCAAGAGCTTATCTTAAAATAAGCTCATAGATCCCTGTAGGGACTGTTTCGTTTTAATTTATAATAATTGCTTATTTGTTAATTTCAGCTTATGGCTTGCTTCTTTATGCTTATTTCTAGTCTAGAGTAGTTTACGAAGTTAGTTTTTGCTTATTTTGTTTATGTCCTCAGCTTATTAAGGAATTTAGTGAGGCAGTATTAAAATTTAAAGCTAGCAGTACTAACTTTGAGTTAGTATTGCTGAGCTTATTTAAGCTTATTCTTGCTTTAATAGTTTCTTATAGGTGCTTATTTTGAATCCTCAGCTTATGGCTTGTTTCTTTATGCTTATTTTCAGTTTAGATTAGTTTAATAGGTTTAGGATTAGGGTTAGTTTTAGCTTATTTAGTCTTTTAGTGGGAGCAGCATTAAAAATTTAAAGCTAGCAGTACTAACTTTGAGTTAGTATTGCTGTGCTTATTTGTGCTCATTCTTGCTTGTGGTATTTGCTCATTTCTTTTCATATTAGCTTATTAGGTTAGGTTTAGCTCATTAGGTTAGTATAAGTCTAATTTTTGCGTTTTTAGTTAAAATTTGGTTTCCCGTTATTTGTCTTCGTGCTCAATTGTTATAATTTGTTTTAATTTTTAAAAGTAGATAATCAAATGTCAAATCTTTGTCTTCAATCAAATCATTGTCCGAACATCAAACGTGGTTTCAATTTCACAAATCGTTGGGGGATAACGACCCGGGAATCATACTTCCCGGTTTATATACGTATTATATTATATATATTTGTGAAGATTTTCCTTTTTACCTTTGTCCTCAAGGGTAAATTGATAATTTTCCATCATATTATATATTTTTATAATTACGTATATATAGATTTTACCGTATTAATTTTTCACGCCGCTGCTGGTGATTTGTGATTAAGATTCTCTCGTTTGAAGTTTGTTGATCGTGTTTTGGAGAACCTTTCGTTTTCGAAAGTTAAGCTTTTAAGAAAATCAAAAAAAAAAATTTAAAAAAAAAGTAAAAAAATATTTTTTTTATAAGTAGAAGATTAAAAACAAAAGTACAAAAATATTTGCTCTTTCAATTTAAAAAGTTACAAAGTTGGTAAAAGAACACCAACAAATAATACCTTCAATTGAGGTATTATCCATAATAAGTTCTCAACTCGAATCAAAGATTCAAAAACTTACCATTTGTGTCACTTACGAGATACGACTCACCTTAAAAAGTAAAAATTTTAAGAGTTACCGTGAAGTAAGTTTGATTATTTGGTTCAAGTTGTCTTTCTCGTTGTCCGTTAAAATTAGATTGTGTATAAACTCTTGAAAAAACCAAAAATATTTTTCTTATTATTTTTAATAGTGCATGCGTACTAGACGTTCTAATTATCCTAATAATTCAAACGTCACAATTCCAAGACGCAGGAGAAGACAAGTTTCTAACATAGTCGAACCCGAGATTCGAACTATTGTTACACCAATGGCTGAACGTACCATGGAGGAGCTACTTAGTGCCCCCACGGAAGGGTATGGAGAAGCTATTGTTTTACCAAAAATCAATGCCTATCATTTTGAGATTAAGACAAATTTGCTTTAGTTGGTTCAAGCTAACCCGTTTAACGGTCGTGAGAATGAGAATCCTCATGCTCATATCAATAGTTTCAAGAGAATTACCTCGACTTTACGATTTAGGAATGTGCCTAACGATGTGATTAAGCTTATGATGTTTCCATATTCGCTCGAGGGAGCTGCTAAAACTTTGGTACGAGACTAGAAAGAACCCCCAAATTCAATTCTTGACTTGGGAGATCTCGTTACCAAGTTTTGTGAATCAGTTTTTTCACCTCCTTCGAAAAACCACTCACTAAAGAATGGAAATTTCTCGATTTACACAAAAATTTGAGGAACTCGTTTTAGTGAACTGGGAACGATTTAGGAGTTGCTTAGAGCATCCCCATCACAGATTTACGGAGTTAACTCAAGTTGATACCTTTTACAACGGTTTAAACGAGAATGAACAAGACTCCTTAAATGCCGCGGCGGGTGGAAATCTTTTGAGTAAAACGACTAGAGAGGCTTTAAATATAATTGAGAATAAATCAAAAGTTCGTTATTCTCGTAATAGGTCAGATGCTTCTAGGATGAGTGCTACTTCTAGTAAAACAGATGAGAGAATCGATAAGCTCGCGGATCAACTTTCGACCTTAATCGAAATTGTTTCTAAAAAAGTTGTCACTCCCGCTCCGGTTAAAGCGGTTGAGGAATCTTGTGTTACTTGTGGTGGTGCCCATTCTTGGTATAATTGTCCGGCTACCGATAACAATCAGGCTAGTGTTTGTGCGACTACGGGTACTTACAATCAAGTTAACCCTCCAAACCGTGTTAGTAATCAAGGTTTTCAAAATCAAAAATAATCATAATAGGTTTAATCAGAATCATGTTCAAGAGAATAATTTTAATCGGGGGAATAATTTTCATGGAAATCAAGGTTTTCAAAATCAAAATAATCATGCTCCAAATTTTCAAAACCAGGGATTTCAAAACCAACCTTTTCTAGTGCCTAATAATCAAGTTCAACAAGAAATTTCATATGATTTTTCAAGTTACAAGAGGAATAATGATCAGATGTTAAGGAACATGCAAAGTCAAATCAACCTCTGTTGAAGAACCTTAAGAATGAAATTCAAAACACGATAAAATCTCAACAAGCCGTCATGATGAATCAACAAACCACTTTTCAAAATAATTTGCAAAACATGATTTGTAGATTGTTTCAAAACCAAGCCTCAACTTTGGGTACTCTTCCGAGTAACACAATCCCAAACCCGAAGGGTGAGATGAAAGCAATCACTACTCGAAGTGGTGTTGCTTACGAGGGACCCTTGATTCCTACTAATCCTTCTCTTAAAGAGTTAGTGGAACGAGAAACCGAGGAGACAACGGATAAAGAGCAAACACATTTCCAAGGAAGTACCGCTCAAATCCCACCTCCGGTTATCCCCATTTCTATTCTGGAATCCGATATTCCGAAGATTTTGCCTAAAACCACTCCTATTTTGGAATCCGATATTCCGAAGAATTTACCTAAGCCAAATATTCCATACCCTTCACGATGTGATGATCAAAAGTCCCGTGACAAAGCTTCGAATCAAATGGAGAAATCTTCCAAATCTTTCAAGATTTACGCTTCGACATTAGTTTCGCAGATAGCTTATACTTTGAGCAAAGATTTGCTCCTGCACACCGATTAAAGAGTTTGCTATGAATAACGGAAAAGTTGCTTGAGTTAGCTAAGATACCGCTAAACGAGAATTGCTCGGCGATGCTTCTCAAAAAGCTTCCCGAAAAGCTTGGAGATCCCGACAAGTTTCTTATTCCATGTAATTTCCCAGGAATGGATGTATGCCACGCCTTGGCCGATCTTGGCGCGAGCATAAATCTTATGCCTCTTTCTATTTGGAAAAAGCTTTCCCTGCCTGATCTTACACCAACTCGGATGACTTTAGAATTGTTAGCAGACCGATCGATTACTCGTCCTAAAGGACTCGCCGAAGATATTTTTGTCAAAGTTGGGAATTTCCATTTTCCTACCGACTTTGTTGTTGTCAATTCGAAGCCGATCTCTCGAAGTTTCCCGCCTCATACTTGGGAGATCCTTTTTGAGAACCAGCCGTGCTTTAATTGATGTATACGAAGGAGAGCTTGTTTTAAGGGACGGAAATGAACAAATAACTTTTCATGTCAATGGCACGTCAAAACATCCTCAAAAGCATGAAAACGAGTCAATTAAAATGGTTAATGATGCATGCAAGGATAGTTTTAAAAGGTTTACCGACGAACCCACTCAAGTTTGCCCACCTCCATCGAAAGATGTCAACAATAAAAAAGAAAAGCAAGAAGTGAAGAATCTCGCAGAGCCAACAGTTAAACGCCAAACTTGTATCATACCTTGTTTGAAGAATTTTAGAGTTATTTGCAAGGAGAGCAGGTTTCATTCAAACAAAACACCTCAAGTTTCTTCAGTTTTTGCAATCACATCCACCTTACCGTCAATTGAACCCAAGGATTCTCTCATAATGGGGGACGAGCACCGTAGTACTTTTAGTACTAAGGAAATTGTCCCAATAAGAGAATCTGAGGAAACATCCAGGAGTGATAGTAAGAATGTTTTACCTTCATGTGATGATTTCTCCTCAATCAAAGTTCCACGTGATAATTCCATGACTTTCTCTAACCCTCTTTTCGAATTTGATGTCAATTTCAATAACCCTCTTTTTGATGAAGATATCGAGTGCAAGGATTCTTATGATTCCAACCTTGATGAGTCAACTTTCCTAGTCACACCTCTTTCTAATTCTAACAAAGATGAAGTCCTTTATTCCAAAGACCGACATTGAAGTTTTCCTACTCCACGATTTGAATTCCCATCTACTCCTTTGAAAAGCGTTGCTTCCATTCTCGAGGGATTCATCGAAGATCCACCTATCAAAGAAAATGATGATTTATTTGATTCGAAATGTAAAACGAATGATGAGGCTGAGTGTTTCAATCCAGGAGGCGATAATGATAAGATTGATGCTTTTCTAGCTATCAAAGTTCCTACGTATATTGAAGGATATTATGACTCAGAATGAGACGTATTATATCTTGAGAGTTTGCTTAGTAAGGATACGACCCATAATCTTTCTCCCAAAGTGTTTTTCAATTATGAACCACAACAACTTAGGAATGAACCAGAGAATGAACCTTTGATAACTTTTTCTCCCAAAAGTGATCCTCTTCACCATGAGTTCACCGGTGAACTTATTACGATTCCTCCAGGAATTGTTAGAGAGAAAGAGGATTACATTAATCGAATGTCGTTGCTATGCAGTAATTCATCTTCCCCGTCACCAGAAAATTTTCATACAATCATCGAGTCTCTTCCCATATCTACTACTCGCATTGAGGATAGTGACCCCAATAGGGAAGAGATCGATATATTTTCCGGACCAGATGATTCGATACCACCAGGTATTGAAAGTGATTTTGACTCGGAAGAGGACATTATTGACAACTTGCTTAACAATGATTCCACTCATGAACGTTTAACCTTCAATATTGAGCCCAAGCACAAGTGATAAACAATGTTGATGAGCTTAATGAAGATGAATGTTTTAACCCGGGGGGAGGTGAGATTGATGTTGAAATTGACAATTCCTTCACATTTGTCACTTGGATTTTCCTTCCATATCTCACTTACCCCGAGGTTTCTCCCTTACTTTCCTCCACCAGAAATGAGGATACCATTTTTGACCCCTGCATCTCCACTTAAAGCCGGTGGCATCTCATCGGGACAGAACTTTCATGTGCTTTAATGTTTGTTCAAACATTAATGAAACCCGATTGAGATCTTCTCTTACATTTACTCTCTCCAAGGATGAATGAATTCGGAGATCGAGTCAAGCTATGTGACTCGGTTACCAAAAAACAAAGCGCTTCGTGGGAGGCACCCCATGCTTATCCATTTTCTATTTTCTTTCTAGTTTCTAATGTATTGTGAGGAGGCTTGTACTCTTTCGTTCTTTGTGTTTGTTGTTTGTACTTGTGATTGTTTGCAGGATTGAACCCAAATTTTCTAAAGACCTCGTTTTCGTGTTTTTGTACCGGTCCCACTCGTTAGCTTCCTAGCCTTTGCTTGCCATTAGTTTGGGGAAATCCGATATCCTAAAGATTTTTATCATCTAACGTTTATCTTTTAGCACACTTAATAAACGGCTTAAGATATTTGTGATATTTTCTTCATGTTTGAGTTATGCATTCGACCTTTTTGAGTTCTAGTATGGGGTTTTTAAGTCTTAGGCTAGGAAACATTGAGGAAAATGTTTGATTTTAGTATGGGGTAGTATATCTTCGATATGATCTTGCCTACTTTTACCCGTTGTTCTCACGTACCCCGTTTTCCCACCAAAATTTTCAAAAATATGAAAAAATTTAAAAATTTTCAAAAATAAAATAAGTGTTTTTGTCATAATTTTGACTTTCTTGCTGGTAAGATAAGAGTACATTTGACCCCGATCGAGCGTGTTGAGCTCTAGCTTGTTTCTTAACTTTTAGGCTAAGCGTTCGCAAAAATTCGCGAAAGAACGAAAAATGATAGAGTTAAGTATGAGTAGGATGCTAAACAAGGATTATTTGGAAATCTTAAGAGCTCATGTATGTAACTTGTTGCTTTTTCTCCTATAAGCTCTTAACCGGATTAATATACCTTGCTGTTTTTAGACCATTTTGATTATTAGGGATATTACCCCCAACCCAGGGGTGAAAACCATCTCCATGACCTATGGGTTGAGCCGGTGCATTTTCGAGATTTGCAGGAGCAGGCACATTAGCAGGAGCATCGACGTTAGGATCATTTGAGGGTACATTTGCCATGATTATCTGCAATCATGCAAAATAACATATAAGGTCACTATATCGTAAAATCAACTTATATAAAATATGTATGAATAAATATTCATCCAAAATAATTCCAATAACCCATGAATAATATTCATTTAATCTTTATACATAAACAAATCTCTTTTGTTTAACATAATAATCCATATGTATTATATCATCATATATACATATTATAGTATTTACTTCATAAATACTACTCATCCATGATTAACCAATCATAAAGCATAAACCATTACTTAAAAAAAAGTAAACTTACAGGGATGACTGGATGAATGCCACGAGGAGTCTTTGCGTGCGTAACCCAAAAATAGTCATAGTTTAGGTTTTTGAAAAGTTGACCTAGTTCTCTATGACTTATGGCTCTGGTACCAATCTGTAACACCCCCATTTTCGGGACAACGCAGCGGAACATATATGGGTGTTACTTCATAGTCCAATCACACATAATTCATAAAGAACGACTCAAAAGAGACGTTATAATAACATTGGTCCCAAAATAACATGTTTGAACAATATCCCACATTCAACATGTGGTTAAACCATAGTACCATAAAAGTCACCCATCATAAGGTTAAGTTTCACAAAATACCAAATTGTATCATAACATTTTAACACGGGGATATTTAGAAGTTCAAACAAAAACCACGCAAGACCCTCCTCGTGAACTCCAAGTCATCCATCATCCTTGATTACCTGAGATAAAACATGCTAAAAAGTCAACGAAACGTTGAGTGAATTCATAGAGTTTTTCATAAACCATAACATGAACACAAGTTTTACTTTATACATCATCTTATAACATTGTGGATCAAACAAGTTATATAATATTTGCACCGAGCTCATGACACCTCAAGCGTTAACATCAACCACATATGTAATAAATTACCATATGAAATAAACAATTTTCTTTGCCCCCACACGAGGTATCATCGCTAATATACCTCATTTCTCTAATCACAAATCGTCCGTTCAAGGGTGTTCCCACAATGGATCCAAACCCCGGACGGGGGATGTCAACCCCAATAGATCTATCAAATGTATTAGCGCTCGCTTATGCCAAGCAATTAAAGCGTTTCAAGAAATTAGGTACTTTATGCGATAGGTACTCGTGCAAAATATAATTCAGGAACGGGTCCAGCATACCAAACAATCTTGTGTTCAATTTTAAAAACAAGCATGTATCTCCCTCGCGGGTTTTCAATAAAACAGTAAAAGTAAAGGCGAGGCTATGAACTCACCGAGATATCAAAGAGATCAGAAGTATAATAAGTCTTGAACAAGATAAAATCCCTTACGCACCACCTAAAATACGTGACGCGTCTTAGTATAATAAATACAATAAAATAATACTTAAGAAAAGTTTTACGAATATATATATGTTTCCTAAGATATGCGCAACATGGCTTCTTGACTTAACTAAAATATTTTGACTCCCAAATTTACATAACCCTGTTCTTATATGTAATTAAACATCTACCAAATTTCGCCGTTTAATTCCAATTTTAGGTATGGTTATCTACACATTTTGTCCATTTTTAATCAAGACTTAAAAGTCGCAATTCTGGTAATAAGTCATGTTTAGTGACCTTTATCAACCAATCTATAATTGAGTACAAAATCAAAGTTTACCCTTGGAAAACCCTTGAAGTCTAGATTTCAAAACATTAACCAATCAGCACATACATTTACCAATCCATGTGAAATAGCTATTTACTAACCCTAAGTCAAAACAGAAAGTTGACTGAATTTCTTACTTTTGCCATTTTAATCATAACTCCTAATCTAGGATAGCAATGGATGTGGGGCCAAGTGCTATAGCTTCCCTATGATGTCTAGTATTGACCCATGCTTTAAAATCCAAACATTTAACTCATTAACCTGGTGTTTAATACGTTTTCTAAACCAAAGTCCAGAACTGACCCATTTTAGTATTTTTGACCGGCAATCTCACTGCAATAATAATAATTGTTGACCTCCAACATATCACATCATGCCAGACATTATCTAATCCACCCATGATTTTTTTCTTAACAGACCCAAGCCAACATTTTGATAAAACAACCACGTTTTGGGGCTACTGTTTTGCAAAACAGCCTCTATAAAATCCAACCAAACCTATTTCTAACTCATTTAAAACACAATCAACACTTATGCAAAGCCACAACACATATCCTAAACATATCCCATACTCATCAATGTATATTTTCATAACAAGTAATAATATCAAAATAGTCTTATAAGAAAAATTTAGGAAAAGGTAGAAAGATGGCTCACTACAATGATCACCCAAAATAGTTATTAACAACTAATTTTCCTAGCCACCAAGCTTTACTAGGATATCATTTCCTTGACATGCATGACCATCTTCATATTACTCTTCTAAATCAGCCCCAAAGCCTACAAATGATAGGTTTTATGGTATGAAAATGGAGCTTTGAATGTGAGGAATCAAATGGTGTAAAGATAACAAGAGATTGTAGTAGGAATTTTTGTATGAAATGGTTGTTTTGGTCTTGGTGTGGGACGGCAAGAACAAGGGAGACAAGAGGTGTGTGTGTGTGAAATTTCTTTCTAACTATGAGAAGTGAAGTGTGATGGGTGGTTTTGAAAGACTTGCACATGCAAGGTTATTGTCTAAGCAAGACAAATGTCTTGCCTTTGTTTCTCCAAATGCCACGCCACCTTATGAGGTGGTGGTGTCATGTTTAAGGTTTATAATTTTATAAACTTTGATGTTTAAGGTATAAATTTTAAGATAGGTAGGTAGTTTTGGAGAACTAATTGGTATCAAGTAAAATAAAACTAGAGCTAAGACGAAACCACAATGTGGAAAACAAATATGAAAAAAATAATTCACATTAAACAGATACTTTTCTCTGAAAAAGTTAAATTTACGTAAGGTTTCAAGAGATAATTGATTTAATCATAGCTCGCAATAAATTAAAACGACGATTTCAATAAAATTGTCCTCGATGTAAAAAATACTTGTTTTTCAGAATTATAAATTAATTATGAGATTATTAAATAGTAGTGACCTTAAATTCGGGTTCTTACAATATGCGACCTATCATTCAATTAGATCTAGTGATACGGACCAACTAATTTAGATGCTAGGATAGCTCTCCATATAGTAGTTTATACAACTAGAATCATAGGATCACAAGTATTGTCCTTCTAAAATCGTGCTAAGGATACGCTTCTGGCTTAACTAGTTAACAGAAACTGTCTTTGGTTTATTAAACATGTTGACTAGTAGGTGAATCTAGATAATTCAACAAATAATGTTCTGATTTCATTGGATAGTTGGACAAGTGGACTACTAATATATAAATTACCATTAAGTAGTAACTGATTAAAGTCTCTATGAGCTAGGGTTTAACAAGATCACCATTGCTTTAATACCTAAGATAGATTATAATCAAGTAATAAGGATGCTTTATACGGATGCTTTAATTGTGACAGAATTAATATGTCTAGGTCTTAGGATGAAGTCCCGCCTAAGTCTAAGAATTATATGCCTTTTATTTAGTGAGGCAACATTAAAAATTAAAGCTACCAGTACTAACTTTGAATTAGTGCTGCTGAGCTTCTTTAAGCTTATTCTTGCTTTAATAGCTCTTATAGATGCTTATTTTGAATCCTCAGCTTATGGCTTGTTTATTTATGCTTATTTTCAGTTTAGATTAGTTTAATAAGTTTAGGATTAGGGTCAGTTTTAGCTTATTTAGTCTTTTAGTGGGAGCAACATTAAAAATTTAAAGCTAGCAGTACTAACTCTAAGTTAGTACTGTTGTGCTTATTTGTGCTCATTTTTTCTTGTGCTATTTGCTCATTTCTTTTCATATTAGCTTATTAGGTTAGGTTTAGCTTATTAGGTTAGTAAGTCTAATTTTTGCGTTTTTAGTTAAAATTTGGTTTCCTGTTATTTATCTTCATGCACAATTGTTATAATTTGTTTATTTTAATTTTTTAAAAGTAGATAATCAAATCAATCTTTGTCTTTAATTCAAATCATTGTCCGAACATCAAACGAGGTTTCAATTTCATAAATCGTTAGGGGATAACGACCCGGGAATCATACTTCCCGGTTTATATACGTATTATATTATATATATTTGTGAAGATTTTCCTTTTTACCTTTGTCCTCAAGGGTAAATTGGTAATTTTCCATCATATTATATATTTTATAATTACGTATATATAGATTCTACCGAATCAGCTCCCTTTGTAACAAAAACATATAATTCTCCCTTTGTAACAAAAACGTATAAATCGCCTTTGGCAGAGTCACGTATAAATAGCCTATAGAAAAAAAACATGTATTATTCACCTATGAACTATGTATAAATCGCATTAAAGAACAAACACGTATAGTTCGCCTAAAGAAACGTATAACTCGCCTAATACACTTCGAGACTCAAAAACCAAAAATCTTAAAACGACTCACTTTTTGACGTTTTTACCCGATTTTTCTTGTACTTCTTACCTATCTAAGACTAGTAAAACCTTAAAAGCACAAACTTTAACGTTTTTGACATGAAAAATTTGAAATCAAGATTCTTGGTACAAACTCTTTTTCTAACCAAAAAGACTCAAAAAGATGAAGTTTTTGATGGGTTTTTAAAGATTTTCTTGTACTTCTAGCCTAAATAAAGATAAATAAAGAGTAAAGTTTAAAGCTTTATGGTTTTTCAACCCTCAAAAAGTAATTTTTTTTGAATGGATCAAACCAAACTACACGAACAAAAAGATTAGAAAAACGCACATAAAACCTTCACAAGCACTCCATGGCTCTTGATACCAATTGTAGAATATCATAACATATATAATGGATGGATTCGAATAGTGTTTTAGAGAGAGAAAGATGTGGTTGGATGAACACTTAGAAAGAGAAACAAAGAGGACAATATTAGATTAAGTATGTGTGAAACAAATGAACAACCAACATCCTCTCTATGTGTAGAGAGGGTATAAATACTTCTAGCTTACCCAACCATGGGCTTGTGTCATGGGCTTACTATGTATCTTTAGCCTAATTAGCTTACTAACATAACATATGGTTAATCTACGAGCTACGACTATCTATATTGGTTGTGACCGATACTTTTTCGTATTTCTAACAAAACTCTTGATGAACTGTCCTCAATACTATTTAGCGGAGATGCAGGAGGTAATCTTGTTCTATAATGGATTGGGAATTCCTACTCGACAGATTCTTGATTCAAGAGGTGCAATACCATCAAAGACTGTTGCTGATGCGAAAGTAGCCATCCAAGAAATGGCTGGATACTCTCAAAAATGGCATAATGGAACATCTAGGTCAAGAAGTACTAAAACTTCTGACAGATTGGCAGCTATACAAGCACAACTCAATAATATTAGAAGAGAGATCAAGAAAGTAAATGAAAAAGTCTATGCTGCTCAAGTTGGATGCAACAATGCAAAGGACCCCATTACACCAAAGATTGCCCACTCAAAGAAGAAGGGAAAACCCTAAAAGAAGCTTACTACACGTAATTTGGTGGACCTTTTCAAGGAGGGGGATATAGAGCAGCAACTTTAGGATTCTGTCAAAGGAACAACGTAAATCCTTCGTACAAAGAATGAAGGCAATCTATGGAAGATACCCTAAGCAAATTCATGAGTGAATCAGCAAAGAGACACAAAGAAAACTCTAATTTGATTAAAGAAATCTGAGCTTCAACGGATGCTGCCATTCGAAACCAAGGAGCATCTATAAAAACTTTGGAAATCCAAATCGGGCAAATGAGCAAGGTACTATAGGAAAGAGGATTTGGAAGTCTACCTAGCTCTACTAAAGCAAACCTGAGAGATCAAGTCATGTCGATTTCAACTACTATTGAAGTTGATTCATGCCCGATACGCCGTATTGGATCTTCCTAATACGACATATCCACTGGACAGAACCATACACTAATGTACGAGACAAGACAAACGATGATTTCATTTCCAAGTCGTTTGAATGGTTACTACTGTGAAGAAAAGAAGGGATCATATGCACCACAATTCTTGGAAGCTTACTCTGAAGCTTCACAATCCATACCTCAGAAAGAGAAAGACCTAGGGAGTTTCACTTTACCTTGCTTTATTAATAATGTTTGCTTTAATAATGCCCTTGTTGACTTAGGAGATAGTGTTAGTGTTATGCCTCTATCGACCTACCTTAACTTAGGATTAGGCGAATGAGCTCACACTAAGTTAACAGTTGAATTAGCATATAGGACTGTGAAATATCCAAAAGGAATAGCTAAAAATGTAATAGTAGGTATTGGTAAATTTACTTTCCCTATAGACTTTATAATTCTAGATATGCCCAAGGATATCAAAGTTCCCTTGATCCTTGGAAGACCATTTTTGTCTACCGCCCGTGCTAAGATTAATGTTTACAAAAGAAAAATTACTTTAAGGGTCGGGGAAGAAAGGATTGTTTTCACAATTGTTAAACCTGCTAGTAGTTTAATTAAGAGGGTCTACATGCTAAGTTTGAGAGAAAAAATGGAACTTGATTTAGAAGTTAGGCTCATGGGAGATACTTTGGTGTTAAATAGATCATTAGACCCTTTCTTTGAGGATTACATTGAATTAAATGACCTACATGAACCATTTGAGCTTAGGAGAAATCAAGGTGATAATTTAATGCCTACCATTAAGGAAGGTGAGGTAATTGAGGAATTTAGAACTAGGGATAATGAACTTGATGTTGGAATTGATGATTACCCTAGTTATTACGAATATGATAAGAAGATCCATATAGATTGTGCTCACAACTTAAAGTTTTCTTGCATGATAAGATTTGAATTTATGCACGCTAACTTTTTCCTAATATTATATGTCAATGTAATGTCCAAAAAGTTTCATAATTATATAATGAAAGAGAAATTAGAGTACAAGGGAAACAATGTAGTAGGAATCGGCGATGTTCTTTTTGGCAAACCATTTTTAAGAGAAGTTGGAATTAAAACAAGACGGTTCGAATGGATAATTACCATTTACAATGGTAATGATGAAGTAAATTACCAAATGGTGCGATCACATATGAGGTTTAAATGCCATACTAATGTGCAGTGCAACAAAATCCCACCATTACTGAAGGTGAGTGAGAAAGATGAGATGAATGTAATCTCGCATGCATACCAAAAGCTTAAGGGGTTCTACAAAGGAATTTTAAATCTAGGACCAGATTACATTCGAGATGCAAAGATGAAAGAATGGCTCACACGTGGGCACATTACCGTGCATGAGATGGTATGCAAGGAGAAGCTAAAGAAAAGTCTAACTTAAGTACTTAGCTGTAAACAAAAGTGCTTCCCGGGAGACAACCCGAAATGTTATTTAATTTATTAAGTCTATCTTTCCCAGACATCAATACGGCGTATCTGCTCCATACCATACGGCGTATTGATTGTTTAGACGTTATCAGTCTTTATTTTTATGCACTTTAAAAACATTATTGTTAGTTATGTCAATACGGCGTATTCATGCACATGATACGGCGTATTCAACAGACTGGCCCGTATTTAGATACTTTTTACAGGTTTCTGAATACGCCGTATTCCAGTTTATGGATACGGCATATCGATTTCCTGTATAATTTTTTTAGTTTAGTTTAAATTAATAGTAGGTAGCAAGATAGGAATACAAGTTTTTTCCTATGTTTTATACAGGACCTTAGACACAAAGAAATATCAATGAATATTGGTGGAGAATTTTCAAATATGGAGATCTTAAAGAGTTGGAGTCTTAAAACTGCAAGGCGGCTGTTCAACACAATCTTGCTAATAAACTCAACATGGAGAATCTACCGAGCAAATATCAGGGGAGTTTCTCATTCTAATTCTTTTTAATTCATGTATTTAATGTTTTATCTATACAACGAGGATGTTGTATAATTCAAGTGGAGGGATGGAATTAGAATGTTTACTTGTCCTAATTTTCACACTAAAATGCTTAAATTATGCTCAAATTTAAAAACATTTCAAGCATACTTTTGTAAAATTACTTGATACATAACCCGCACACAATAACCCTTGTTAGATATTGTGAGGATTTAACCTATCCATTTCTAAATATTTACCTAAATTCCACACAATATGAGTGTGCCGGTGATGTTGTAGACTTTAGAACTTGTCTTGGTATATCTATTCGAGACCGTAGTGATATGTACTATGGATTTCGATGGAGTAACTTGTTTAAATTGGTAAATTTTAGGATTACACCTAAATCGCCTTTACATGTTGCTTATTAACTACCTACACTAGTTAGTTAACCCCATATAAACCCTTTGTTTACTCTCACTTTAAGAGTAAGATACCTCTAGAACAACCCATAGAGCCAATCCTTTAGGAAGTACACCAATTATTTATTTCGTTACACCTTTACACCTTATCCTACCCTGTTAGATTGATTTTATTTTATAGTTGCTAGTAGCTTAAAGTGTACAATTTGTATTTCCCGAGTCTTGTGTCTATTTTGGTACGGTTGGAAGAAATTTGCACATCGCAAATGGGAATGTATATTATAGTCAAAACTCATGTATTTTTACAACCATCGCAATTAATAGTACGTCCGAAGAATGAAGGAATTATCGAAGGAATTATCCGGAATTATTATGATCATGAAGATGGTGAAACTACACCGAGTTTCGTAGTATAGTGTTAAAAAAATAAAAAAAAATAAAAAAAATCGCAACAAAAAAAGAGAGAAGAAAGTTTGAAGATTATCGTTTCGCAACTACCGAAGGAATTACACGAAGGATTGATTATTCGTTGATACAAATTGATGAGTGAGTATTGTTTATAAAGTGGGAAGATATCGCCACTTGCCTTGTAAAGATTATGTAAAGTAAGGATGTTTTGGAAGTTGACACGTTACGTGACAGCCAACGTTACAGGTGGTTGTTTTTTTTGACTCTGATTGATCGATAATACGTTGCACAAATAGTTGTGTCTATCATGCTAATGGGTTGGGAAAAAGTGCTAGCACTTGTATAATAGACTTAATCTGTTTGTTTTGTAATTTTTTATTTTAACAACATTTTAATTCCCATTCCAAACATTAACCAAATGTTTTAATGTAAATGTGAAGTGATCGAGCGTAGCATGTCTATTCCGTGTTTACGGACAAGTATGCATGGTCCTCAATCTTCCTTGTTGTTATTACTATTAGTGAAGAGATTAGAACAATCCATACCCTAATATTACTATACTATTCCTACTCTTTAGCTTATTCGAGGTGGGAGTAAGCAGTCACATGTGCCTATCCTGTCGTTACGGGTGTGTATGTGTGGTCTTTGTCGCCCTCCTGGAATATTGGTATCGATACAGATTAGTGTTGATCCCAACTTAAGATCGATTCCTTAGCTTGTAAAGGTTAAGTTACTTTGGATAGATCCAAAAAAACTATGATAGAAACTATTGTTAAATACTAAAGAGAATGCGGAATCTACTCTTTAAAAACGTAGAAGAAATAATTAATAAAACAGTAAACTATAATGACAATTGAATATGCCTGAAAAGCTCCAAATTATTATTATCAATATACGAGTACTTGTGTGTACTAGGTTTACACCTTGAAGCTAAATATAAAAACTGTATGAATGTGTGTATCAATAACCATAACCTAGGATCTCCTTTTATACACCAAGGAGTCCTTTATAAGATAACTACAAATCTTCTATAATTCTAATAGATAATTGCAAATCTTCTAACTTAATAAGATATACATATCTTTTACAAAAATATCTCATACTTATCCCGTAATAATCTTGATAAACAATCTTCATCTTAATCCTTTCTCTTGTCTTTATCATTCTGACAGTAGAAACTCTTCTAACAGTTGTAATCTTTCAGCAGTTGTAAGCAGCAGCATTAACTTTTATACCAGCATCACTAACTGTGTACAAGCAGTAGTAACTACTTAGAATATTTTCTTCGTTCTCCATCAGCAGTACTAAGTTACACTAGCAGTACTATCTTTATGCTAACAGTTGTAACTTTACTCAAGCAGTACTAACATATACTAGCAGTACTAACTACTTAGTAGTTTTTCTTCTAAGTCTCTGAGTAGTCTTAACTTTCCATTAGCAGTAGTAATATATACTAGCAGTAGTAATTGGCAGTACTAACTACTTAGCATATTTTTCTTAAATATCACTAACAACACTAAGTTATGCTTAGCAGCAGTAACTTTAACCTTAGCAGCAGTTACTTCCAAACAGCATCAAGAGGCTTTTAATCCTAACAATCCTCCCCTAAACTTGATATTCTTCTTCTGAATCTTAAGTTTCTTCATTAAATGTCTTCACCATCACCAAGAGGATGCATTCAAACACTTCTAGGATTCTTGACCAGTTTAGTAATGAGCTTAGGAAGTTGATAGCACATTTCATTCTAATGGTCAGCTTGAAGCTTCTTGTTGAGCATTGCAGTGATTGTTGCAGGTGTAAGTGGATACTTTTTCTCTACCAGCATAAAGATATGCAGATTCTAAAATCTCACAAAATGTACTCCACTTGAAGAAAATAGCTTCCAAACTATCACTTTGAGTCCTTGTAGATTTCTCCATACATCACTTTCTTCATCAGGTTCAAACATCACTTTTAGATCACCCCATAACACTCTTTTATATGCCTCCTTTGGCCTTTTATTCCCATGTTTAGCTTTAACCAACTTCCAGAGGGTTTCCAAGTCTTCTCTGTCAATGTTCTAAAGCATTCTAATCGTTGATGAGTACCTCCTTGAACTACCATTAGCTCTTATGATTTAAAAGTATCCAATCTTTCCTTCTTTGATAAGTTTCCAGTCAACAATGATTGAAGGCTTAGTGGCTAGTGGTATAGCATCAATCGCTACCTCATCATTAGGAACTATCTCCATATGCTTTTTCATCTCTACTTCATCATCTACTTTAGCTTCTAGAAGGTTGTGGTTCATTATTACTATCATTTTTTAAAGAAGAATCAAATAGTGAACCATCTTTCCATAGTGGCATCAAAATGTAGTTTTGGCTAGATCATGTCTCCTTGCTAAAATGACCTGCACTAATATTTTCTTTTGTACGTACAAGATCATTAGAGTTTGTACCTGTAACAACTTGCAAATAATTCATTAATTTTGTTAGAACATCAATATCAAACAACCACTTTGGTCCATCACCTGCAATAATAGGCTTATCCTCTAAGAACCTAATATGCAAGTTTTCTTTTACTTTCCTTGTTATAATGTTGTATACCCTAAAAGCCTTACTATTCATTGAGTATCCAACAAAGAATCTTTCATCTGACTTTCCATCAAACTTGCCTAAATAATCTAAGGTATTAAGAATGGTAACATGACACCTAAATGGTCTTATGAAGCTTAGAGCGAGTGTTCTTCCTCTAAACAATTCATAAGGGGTCTTGTTATGAGGCTTAACTACTAATACCCTATTCTGAACATAGCAAGCAGTATTATCTGCTTTAACCCAAAATGTAGTAGGTAATTTAGAGTCAGCTAACATGGTTCTAGCAGCCTCACTTAGTGTCCTATTTCTCCTTTTAGCAACACCATTTTGATGAGGAGTTCTAGCTATACTATATTCCCTCTTAATGCCTTTATGTTCACAAAACTCACTCATAACTCTATTCTTGAACTCTGTTCCATTATTACATCTGATAATCTTTACTTTCTTATCAACTAGATTTTTTATCTTAGTTATAAAGTTCTTAAGAATGCCACTAGTCTCATCCTTAGATGCTAAAAAGAAAACCCAAGTAAATCTGCTATAATTATCAGTGACAACTAGACAATATTTCTTATTCATTAAACTACTCACAAAAGTTGGACCAAACAAGTCCATATGCAACATGAATAAAGGTTGAGTAATAGAGTTTTGAATCTTAGACTTACAAGAGGCTTTACGTTACTTTCCCTTAAGACAAGCAACACAAGTTTGGTTATTTTCAAAACGTTTTGAAGGTAAACCTCTCACAAGATTTTCCTTAACAAGTTTATTAATAGTTTTAAAATTTACATGACCTAGCCACCTATGCCATAGCATTGATTCATCAAGTGTAACCTTTGCAACAAGACAAGTTAAACACTCTTTAGGACCAATATTCTTCATATCAACACTGTACATATTGTTCTTTCTAGGAACTTTAAGTAAAACATGACTTTCATCAGCTAACTTAAAGTCAGGAGACAGAACAAAACATTCAGTGTGTTTTTTTTACTTAAACATCAGGAGATAGAAAATCAAACATTGCGGTTTCTGTAAAAGAACACAATTCTTTTTGTCACCACATTGTGAGACACTAAAGGTTTAAATTGGTAACTCTTGAAAGAACATATCCTGAAAATCAAGCTTTACCATTATGAGAGTACCTTCACTAGTGATTTTTCCTCCTCTGATCTCCCCTCCAAAGGTCAACATTTCCTACATCAAACTCCTAGAAATCTGAGAGATAGAAAATGTTGCATGTCATGTGCCTGAAGCATCCACTGTCCATATAGCCTTGATCATCAGTTGGTAGAATGCCCTGCACATAAAAATAAGGAATTTAGTTTCCTTTGGGGACCCAAGCCATTACTGACTTGGATCTGCCTCGTGCATCAATATAATTATGTTTCTTCAAAGTAATTGATGCACTATCAAGTTTGGTAGGTCTCCAAACCCAACATGATGAGGCCTTAACAGCATTTTCCTGATTATCCCTAACAGCATTAACAACTGCAGAATTTGGCTAGCAGTAGTAACTGCTTTTGGCCTAACAATATTAACTTTTACCTTGGCAGTATTAACTTTTTGACTAAAATTTTTGTTAGTTAATATTGTTTTTGATTGATAGGGCCTTTTTACAGTTGATTATGCTGATTTTGAAAAATGTGACAATGGTTTAGCACTAAAAACTATAGATTTAGGATGAGCAGTATTAACTGTCTTGGCAGTATTAAAAGATTTTAGTCCAGTTTTCATTTAAACTGCTCTTGGAACCATGTTCCTTTGAGCATTAGGGTGATTTCTGTTGGTAGTATAGTTGTAGTTCACCCTGTTATAATTATTCCCATATACCATCCTTTCCCTTTGATGGTATTTACAATGAGCTTGAATATGATCAAAACTCTCACAAACAAAACATGCTTTATTATACATCACAAAATCACTACCTAGCTGTTGGGATTTAAGATTATTCTAGTTTCTTTGATTTCCCCTAGGTTTTTTTGATCTGTACATCTCTGCATACTTAACTGGTTTCCTAGCTGTTTTGTCTTGTTGTTTAACAAATTCTATTTTAGTAGGAAAAATAGTTTTCTTCCCTTTTTCTGACACCAACTCCTCAACCATTGGGGTATCAGAAGTTTTCTTAACCTCATTAGAGGTATCTACACAGACACTCTTACTGGCCTTAGGTCCATAGCCTTTAAACTCAGTTTGTTGGAACTCCTCAAGACTAGAGTTTGACAAATCAATAGTTAGGGGTGCAAATAAGCCTGTAGGTGGAGGTGGAACAACATTATTCCCCACACCTTTTCTACTATTATCAAATATTTGGCTCCATATTAATTTGTCTAGGCATTTAGAAGCATATTCAAACATGTTAATTTTAATTTGATTGCTTTCTTTTTCATTCTTAAGCTTCTCTGTAACATTTCTCATTTTCAGGTTATTTACGACTTTAATAAATTTCATTATTTATTTTTAGAGTTTTACGCGTTCGCTTTTAATTATTATCGTATAGTTAAATCGCGTAAACTAAAAATCAACGTTCAATGTAAACGGACATCAAACAAATTAAAGTTTACATCAAGCAAGTGTTATATGATTATTAGGAGTATAATTTATAACTTTTCATAATTTATTTTTGTTGGTTACGTAAAACGCTTACGTTTCGCAATAAATTACATTCGGTCATACCCGGAAGCACCTTTACCCATCTATGCTCAAACAAATATCCACATTTATACTTAATACGTAAAATTTTATCAATTTATAAACTAAATAAGCCCTATGGCCGGATGTGTGTATGTACACACTTAGTACCTCATTTAAATCCAAGTAAATTACCTTAACCCAACAAGGTACCTTACACACACAAGTTTCTAAACATTGGCTTGTCAAATCCCCATTTCCCCTCATCCTCACATGTTGCGGTCTCCTCTCCTAGGGAGGAGGAGAGCTCTTACACAATAGTACTTCTAACTCTACTTCCTAACTTGGGTTAGTTTAAGGTTAATACATGTGATGGTTACTATAAGAAGCAAGTAACTTGTTAATTATCATACACACATCTATTCCTAGTAAAAATTCAAACAAAAACTCTCTCCCCGCTTCATTAAAACTCACGGCATACCTTGAGTGTGCTAGGGTTTCATTTTAATTTTGCATCCAAGGCATTCCAAGTATTCAAGTGTTCATTCCAAGGGTATCTAAGGTTACTCAAAGTGTTAACAAGCTTGGATTCGAGTTTAACGAGGAATTATCAAGAAAATATATCTAGGGTTTTGATTTTGAAAGCTTGGTTAGGGTTTACATCTTGTGTTCCTCATCCCACATATCTTCTAAAAGGTCCATTTAAAGTATTTCATATTCATTCATTCATTTCCTATTGTGTACATACTTGTTGTATAAGTTAATCACCACCTAGATTCATTTTTAAGTTATATAAAGTGTTTGAGGATTTCATATGAACAAGTGACATGAACATTTAGAGGACTTAATACATGTAAGATATACGGTATAATACTTAGTGAAATTATGGTGCAAAGTTCTTAAACAAAAATGATTTACAAAAACTAAACTTTATTACTCAAACCCTAATGTACTTTTTATGCCTACGTTGGATTTGAACCATAAGCCATACTTTTATATTTTCATAAAACTAGCATCTTCACAAGGATCGTAAAGCATGTAAATGAACTCGAAAAAAGAATTATAAACGAACAAGTTTACGAATTGTACAAGTTATATATATTTTAACTTATAAAAAATAGTTTTATAAACTATAATGAACAGTAAAAGTTACTGTTCATCAGAGGTTTAAACTTTATAAATATGATATTTTGATAAATTATCTTAATACTAATCCAAGGATATAAGGAACTCGAGAAACGGAATTATAATGAACGAGTTATGATTTAAAAAAGTCACGTATAATTAACTTTATAAAAACAGTTTTATAAACTGTAATGAACAGCAAAAGTTACTGTTCATCAGAGGTTTAAACTTTATAAATATGATATTTTGATAAATTATCTTAATACTAATCCAAGGATATAAGAAACTCAAGAAACAGAATTATAATGAACGAGTTATGATTTAAACAAGTCACGTATAATTAACTTTATAAAAATAGTTTTATAAACTGTAATGAACAGTAAAAGTTACTGTTTATCAGAGGTTTAAACTTTATAAATATGATATTTTGATAAACTATCTTAATACTAATCCAAGGACATAAGGAACTCGAGAAACGGAATTATAATGAACAAGTTATGATTTAAACAAGTCACGTATAATTAATTCTATAAAAACAGTTTTTATAAACTGTAATAAATAGTAAAAGTTACTGTTCATCAGAGGTTTAAACTTTATAAATATGATGTTTTGATAAATTATCTTAATACGAAGACATGGGCATAAGAAAAGTATAAAACGGAGTCAAAACGATAAAGATATGAGGTTTCAGAATCACGCGCACTATTTTTACTTTCATACATTATTTTTTTAAAACAATTAAATTAAAAATGAAATATCATTATGTAATCAATAAAAACATTAAATCACATATTTTTACAAATGGTACATTAGTAAACGAAAATGATACTTTCCTTACGGATACAAGTACACACACTTTCATTTAACAAAGTACGGTTAAATTATGTTTTTAATTTTAAAGAATTAATAGAAAATATTAGGTGTGGCTGTGACTATAATCATGTGATTGTTTGATTTATATATAATACATTATTACTCATAACGGCCTATTAAATTAATTAGGTTGCATTCGAATTGGCCAGACGATTCATTTACTTGATTTAGATAATCAATCATTCACTTACGGTGAGTTCATAGCCCCGCTTTTTATACAATTATAGTGTTTTACAATCTTTGGTGTGAACATGCATCATTTTACTGTTGGACGCTAAGTACTCTTTTAAACTATTACGAGTTGGCATAAAGTAGTAAAACCACAGCTATTGCCCATTTCTGATATGTCAATTGTAGTTAGCGAGGCCAGCGATAGAGTATTCTGAAAGATCAGACTAGTGAGCGCAATTCGAAGCTAACTTGACCGCATGCTAGCTGCGAAGAATTTGTTACATCACTCGGTACTTCAATACTCGAGTCGCGTAGTTGTAGTACGACCTCCCCTCCCGTGTTTTGCTCGCTGTCGCGCGACAGTCCTCGCTCCCCCAATCCTTAATCATAACGATAGTAGATGACCACTTCATTTGAAAGATGTTCCACAAGCTAATCTCATTTCGCCGAGATTTGCCTTGCGGGTCCCCCCCTTGCATCACCTCCTCACTCCCCCGGGCACACATTGCTTGCGGCATTTTCTTAAAGTGAATTACTTGCGCTTGATGAGAGCCTTCGGTGTCGTTCAGTTCCATGGCTTAGTGCAAATTTGGAATTAACTTTAAGTGATTTGTATTGTGTTACATGTCTTACATGGATATCTTGTGGTCCATTTTACATTTACTTAAACTGTGAATTCACCAACTTTTATGTTGAACGTTTTTAAAGCATGTTAATTCTCAGGTCAATAAGGTACGAGAAACTAGGATACATGGTGGTTGGTCACCCCTTTTTGGAGTCATTTAAACTATAAAGATTTAGTTGGAGTACATTTTGGAATATTTGACTATGTCATAAATCTTTAACTTTTCATGGAACAAGAACTTATTTTAAGTTCGGGCTATTGTAACAAACAATGTCTACTAATCCAATGTATCAATTGTTCAACGACATCATATAGAGGGCGTTCTATATCTATGCTGTTGATCTATGAAGTAACACTCTCTAACCCATATTCCGCTGCGACCCATTTTGGGGGTGTTACATTCTCTATCTCAATTTTAATAGCATTGATTTCTGAGTCTTTAAATGAGGCATCTCTTTTTAGAACAATAATTTGGTCACAAAACATAACCTCATTCTTCTTGTAAAAGACAAGTTGTTCTTCTCAATAGCTAACCTCTTTTATAGGTAGTAGATTAAAACTCAGATTTATTTAAACTCTACTCTAAAATTATCAGTTGAGTTTAGAGCTTCATAAACTTTTAAACAGGTTGTTAGAGCAAGTTTTGTCATTGTATACCTCAGTGTCTGAGTGAAAGACCATAAGTGCCATGTTTGTGGTCTCTTCCTGCTTCTGCCATAAAAGCTCTAATCAAAACAGCTCATCAATATAGCCACATTTGCTTAGAAGAATTTTCTTCCAATTCACTGTTATTCTTGAGCATGTATTGATTCCTAGGCTGTTTCTTAGGTTTTTTTCTAGGACCTTGCATTCCCCTTGTAAAATATCCCATCTTATGATAGTTAAAACATTCTACCTTAGACTTGTCATATCTTGCAGTATCACTTCCATTGATAGTTGTTGGGACAAATTACAAAACGACTAAGTGTCGTTTCTGCTGTTAGAAATGTTCGTTTCTGCTGATAGCATTAAGTCGTTCCTGCTGATAGTTCAAGTAGCATTCCTGCTGATTATGTTTCTGCTGGTCATGTTCTCGTTCCTGCTGACAGAGATAGAATCTGCTGTTTGTTATTTATAGACGTAATTAATGTAATTAAGGATTTATAGTTATATTCTAGTATTATTCTCATTATATAGGAATGAGATGATTAGGAAGAGATTGAAATTGATGTAAATCTCTCTTACGAGAATTTTTAGTTTTCTGGTTGACCAATTTAGGGTTTCTTCTCTATAAAGAAACTTTAGACATTAGGGATTGCACGAATTGCAAATTAGGAAAAACAATTTGATTCAATAGAAAAGATCATAGAGGATCGTCTAATTGATTCATATGTTGTTCTTCGGTATTGAATTGTTTTGTTTTTCGCCTAAATATTTGCTAGAGGTATCTCAGTATGTGCTTGTGATTAATAAGTACCATGCAACCACAAAAAAGGTAGAAAGATCTATCTAGTTCAGATCCTAAACAAGTGTCTCAGAGCTGGGAGAGAGCCTCTAATATTGAAGAATTACAAGTTACCACACAAAAAACTTATTTTCTATAACCGTGAACAATGTCAGAAAAACCCATGCCGTCTATACCTACTCCATCACACATTTACTTAACCTAACCCTAATACATATCTGCTTCACCTTCATTCAACTCAAGATGATACCTCAAGATCTTTTCATACCTGAACCCACAAACCGATCCCTACATACATCAACTGCTTTCTCTAACCTGCTTTTCCCAACCGATCAATCTTTCTTTTCACAACCTGCTGTTTCATTCACTCAACCTTCTCAGGACACAACCCTAACAATGTCAGTTTCACAACAGTTTCATAACAGTGCCAAACAGCCACTATCTTGCCCAACAATGCAAAATTTCCTTATCTAGAGAAGGGAAAAATATGGATATGGGCTATGAAGATGGAGTCTGGATTACAGAAAGTCTGATATTAATCTTTGGAGGATTGTTCAGCAGGAAACAGTCCAAAAAAAAATAAAAAAAAATAAAAAAAAAAAAAAAAAAAAAAAAAAAAAAAAAAAAATAAAAAAAAAGAAAAAAAAAAAAAAAAAAAAATAAAAAACAATAAATAAAGTGAAAAAAAGAGTGTTGGGAAAAGATGCAAAAGGAAATACAATTGTTTTTTTTATTCCATCACCTGTCTCTCTTGTGAGCATGTTGTGTAAAAGGGAGAATAAGGTGCGAACCTTGTTGCTTCAGGCTTTAACCTGAAGTATATGCCCGATTTTCATCATTATGATGATGCAGGGATATATGCGTTGGGCAGTTAAGGCTAGGTTTGGTGGGAATGAAGAGTCAAAGAAGATGAGAAAGACAATGCTCAAGCAGCAGTTTACAGAATTCTCTGTGACAGAAGAAGAAGGCCTACATAAGGGTTATGACAGGTTTCAGAAGATTCTGAGCCAGTTGAATCAAGTGCAGGCAAGGCCAGACAATGATGATATCAACCTGAAGTTTCTAAGAGCACTTCCTTCTTCATGGTCACAAGTTGGGTTGGCACTAAAAACAAGAGGTGGCCTTGATTCAATGAGTTTTGATGACCTGTATAACAAACTAAGGTCACTTGAACTTGATGTCAGAATTGGTCATAGCTATAGTGTGAAAGCTGCTGTTGCTCCCACTCATTCTGCGTTTATTGGAACTACCTGCTCTGGCTCAAAGCCTACTTATTCTGATCAGCAGCGTATTGTTCCATCAGTTTCTCAGACATCTGGTCGTTCTGATAACTTAATGGAATGTGTTTTGCATTCCTTTGTTGCTGAGAATGACCAAGATCAAGATATGATCTATGAAGACTTTGATCAAGTTGATCAGTTGGAGATGGAAGAAATGGACTTAAAGTGGCAAATGGCTATGCTCTCCTTGAGGATTAACAGGTTTGAGAAGAAGGCAGGACGAAAGATGAACTACAACAATCAGCAACCTGCCAGATTTGACAGAAGGAAAGTTAGGTGTTACAAATGTCTTCAATTGGGACATTTTGCTAGGGAGTGTAATGTGAAGACAGTGCTGTAAGGCTAGGTATTCTGCCTTTAAGGTCACAGAAGTTAAGTCAGACGAACCAAAAGCTTTGGTCTCAGTTGATTCCATGGTAAATTGGTCGGATCATGCGGCAGACAACAAGACTGGTGAAGTTGAGAAGGTATATGGGATGATGGCTGGTCTTCATGCTGATAATGGTGGTGCTGATGCTTCTGATGCTGCTGCTGAGTTTGCTATGATGGGGATTTCTCCTAAGGTACAAAATTGTCCCCTTGGTTGTGATTCTAAACTTACTGATCTGAATAACATGTATAATAATCTTGATAGATTGTATAATGATTGTTACATTAAAGTTCAGGCATATCAGAATGCTGTTAAAACACTAGAATCACAAAAAGATTGGTACCATAAAACTCAGATGGCTTTAGAAGAAAAGATTAGGGTTTTAACTGCTAATCTAGAAAACACCACTAACACACTAAGTTATACTGAAACATTACATGATCAGGCTCAAAAGGAAAAGAAAGAATGGGAAGTTAAGTATGAAGCGACATTAGCAAGATTTGAAAAGTGGGTAGGGAGTCTTCCTATGAACCTTGAACAGTTGATAAATTGTTATATGTCAACAAGAAACTAAAGTTGGGGCTAGGATTTTTAAAGAGTACTTTGGTGGAAAATGAAGTGTTTGATTTGTCTAGACTCTTGTACCTTGTAACCAGAAACCGGGTTTGCGCAGGAGCGTTAAATCCTCTTTACCAAGGTTTGTCAAGGTGGGGAGATGCATGCAGTTCCTCCTTCCATAACCTGGATACCTATATGCCATCACCGTAAGCTTCTGACATAGGAAAACACAGGTTTTGTTATGGTTCAAAGTCCTGATAACAAAACTTTAAACTATTTCAGAATCTAATGACTTTGTCTCTTGTGATAACAGTGACAAGTCTTCAGACTCAGCGACCTATGCATCCTGTGATTCAAGCCTCAAGACCAAGACTAAAGACTTCCCACCTGCTGTTGGTATCACGACTTTGCCAGAGTCTGATGTTGAAGACCCAAATTCCACTACTGGCAGTCCTAGTTTTTCTTGTTCGGAGAATGTAAAGTTCCTGGATTTAATTGTAATAATTGTGGGAGATGAACAATAGGAATAATGAAATATGTGTAAAAACAATTATGTGCGTGTTAAGAAATGTTTTGTTTGTGGTAGTAAATTGCATTTAATTAAAGATTGTGACTTCTATAATTGTGTAGACTCTGTCCCTTGTAAATCTCAAGCAGCATTTGTTCCTGCTGGTAGTAGTAATTCGTCAGCATCTGTTACTGCTGATGAAAACCTGATCTGTGCTAGTAGAAAAGACCAGCAGTCGTTCTGCTGTGGTAGACCAAAACTACAAGAAAGGTTAACACCTGTGGTTGGTCTAACATACGACCAGCACATATTTCTGATGGTTTGGACAGTTTTACTGGTTGGCTTAAATCCTGCTGCTCGACCATATTCAGGACCATCATCTGTTACATCTTTAATAATATGTATTGACCCTAACGTATATGACCCTATGTACATGACTAAGGGACGATGGGGCACTGCTGTTAAGACCTCAGCAGGTTACTCTTGGAGGAATAAAAGATCACAATTTTGGGGGCCCAAGAGTAATGGTGGAAGGTGGTACTCAGAATTCCTAAGGAATGTGATCTCTACACCTTCAGCATCTCAGAACTACAACCAGAACAAAATGTTACTTGTTTAGTAGCAAAAGCATCCTTGGATGAATCCACCAGATGGCACAGAAGGATGGCTCATGTGAACTTCAAAACAATCAACAAGGATCAACTTCAGGTTTAATAATATGATCTGGTTGAATGGGTTTACCGTTTTTTTCTTCAAGGTTGGTTCCCACAATTATAAACCCAAAATAATATAAAATGTTTTGCCTGCAACATGGAAAAGGCAAAATAAAAAGGGTGGGGGAAGGGGGGCTTCTTATAAAGGGGCATATAGTCTAATGAGGGGACTTATTTACTGAAAATAACTTCTGGCAAAATTGCTGGGAATATGGGGGAGGTTACTGGTTGGTACTACCCCAATATAAGGGAGAATTGATCAAAAAAAAGTTTTTTATTACCTACTTCCCTTGTGGGGTTTACTGGATATCGTTTTTTAGCAGGTTTACCTTAGGACATTTTCTTTTTAGGTTTAACTAAGGATTTGAAAACATTTTTATGTCTTAATTAGGGGATTTTCTTGCCTTAATTAGATATAATAACCCATGATGAATAAAAAAAGGTTTAAAAGGGAACTAGGTGTTGTGATAAATGGTGAACAGTGTTCAAAATTGCAAAATCAGTAATTAGAAGCTATAGGGGCATTATGGGGGAAATATTAAGTGGGGACTAAATTGTAAATCTCCCTTGTTTACACCCCACAACTAGGGAAATGGGGTTTTGCTGAGAGGAAAACTATTGGAACTCTTATAGGAGGCTGTGCTCAGGAACCATTGGTTGGCTGGGACTCTAAATTACCTTACCATGGTATTTTTTTGGAATAGAGGCTGTTTTTAGGGCCACGGGGGATCCTATGGCTTTGTTTTTATTTAAACAGGGGGTTTGGTTTTCTATTATTTAATTTCCCATATTTAAAAATACCCACCTTTTATGATATTATTATCTGAGCGTAATGGGTTCCTCAGAATTAGGGCCATCTTAAAACCTTTTGGGGCGTGGTGTTCTCAAGTAAATATAAAAACTATTCCTTATTTTTAAAAAGTTGTAACACATTTGGGAAATTAAATTTTGGAGGGATAGAATAAGAATAAAAAGCTGATTTAGAAGGCCTTTCTTTGGTTTGGTTAGGTCCCAATAAGCCATGGGGGGCCTTTATATTGGGTTTATTAATTTAAAAACAAACAAGAGGGGGATAGGATGGGGAAGGGAAAACCTTGAATCTGGATAGTTTTTTAAAAGATAAAAAAAACCCAATGATTTAGGGAATTGGTTCATTGAGTGGTACTTTTTGACCTTGGGTGGGGGGAAATTTTAAAAACTCTGGGGATTCTAATTTTTTATTCATTAGGGGTTTTTTTACGCGTTTTTTTAAAACTAAACCAAAATAACCTGGTAGGGTAACATCATAGAAATAATAATCTATTTGAATTTTGGAAGGTTACACCAAGGATTAATCTGGGACACTCAGATTCAGAAAAGTGTGGGATGGATAAAAAGTTGATTTAGTGGGGTTTCCTTTTCATTTAACATCCTTAACAGGTTTTTGCAGGTTCGCTTACATTTTCAATGCATTATGGGGTCATTAAGGATTTTATGGGAACGCAATGCAGGAATGATTTGTAGAAGGAAGACGTCTTTGCTAAAGCTTCGTCACAATGAAAGGAGGACAAAGACAAGAATATGAAGCTAAGGACGCAGCTGCACGATATGGTTATTTGTTCTCACAAGAAACAGCAGAAATACTAAGTCAAGCTGAAGCTGAAATTCGAAACCAAGGTGTTTCTGCTGATAGGGATCCTGCTGGCATTGATTCTGCTGGTGGTGTATCTGCTGGTAGTACTTCTGCTGGTAGTGATCCTGCTGGTGGTAATCCTGCTGGTAGTTTTCAACCTGCTGGTAGTTATGAACCTGCTGGTCAGGGCAATCCTGCTGTCAGTACATCTGTTTCTGCTGACTTCATTCCTGTACATGCTGATGAGTCTACACTTCCTCCTGGTCAATCATTGGGCTCAAGTGAAAACACTACACGATTTCCCGTCCCTTCTGATGTGTGCATGGATCAACTCTCATCTGGCATCTTCACATCTTCCTCTTATGATGATGATTTTAGTGCTACTCTTACAAATTTAGCACCTGCTGTGGAAGTGAATCCAGTTCCTACAAAAAGGGTGAACACAATTCATCCTCAGTCACAGATTCTTGGTGATCTTGCTTCTCCAGTTCTGACAAGAAGCAGAGCTCAAAAATCCAAGTTTGGTGAAAGTGCTTTCATTGGATATATTCAAGATCAACAAAGGACCAATCATACAGACCAACTTCATTGTCTGTTTACTTGCTTCCTTTCTTAGTTTGAACCAACTAGTATAGATAAAGCACTTGAGGATCCTGATTGGGTTGCTGCTATGCAAGAGGAGATGCAACAGTTCATCAACCAAAAAGTATGGACACTTGTCCCTTTACCTCATGGAAAACATGCCATAGGGACAAAATGGATTTTGAAGAACAAGAGGGATGCTAGAGGAATAGTTGTAAGAAATAAAGCAAGGTTGGTTGCACAGGGACACAGACAAGAGGAGGGCATTGATTATGATGAGGTATTTGCACCAGTGGCCAGAATAGAGGCAATCAGACTGTTTTTGGCTTTTGCTTCTTATATGGGCTTTCTGGTATATCAGATGGATGTTAAGAGTGCCTTTCTCTATGGAGAAATTGAAGAAGAAGTGTATGTCACTCAGCCTAAAGGCTTTGAAGATCCTTACTTCCCAAAGCATGTGTACAGAGTGGTTAAAGCTTTGTATGGACTTCATCAAGCACCTAGAGCCTGGTATGCAAGATTGTCTGCTTTTCTGTTACAACACAATTACAGAAGAGGTACTATTGACAAGACACTGTTCATCAAGAAAGATTCCAGGGATATACTTTTGGTACAGGTTTATGTGGATGACATCATTTTTGGGTCAACCAATAAAGCCTGGTGTGAAGAATTTGAGGTGTTGATGAAAGGAGAATTTGAAATGAGTGCTATGGGAGAGATGAGTTTCTTCTTAGGTCTACAGGTGAAACAGTTGCCTGATGGTATTTTTATCAGCCAAGACAAGTATGTTAAAGACATGCTTACAAAGTTTGACATGGAATCTGTAAGAACTGCAACAACACCCTATGAAGCTGCTAAGACCAAATTGAAAGATGAAACTGATCCTCCAGTTAATGTACATTTGTACAGATCCATGATTGGTTCACTTATGTATCTCACAGCTTCAAGACCTGACATAATGTTTGCAGTTAGTGCTTGTTCCAGACATCAAGTTACTCCACTGACTTCTCATCTGAATGCAGTCAAGAAGATTTTCAAGTATCTAAAAGGGCAACCAAAATTAGGCTTGTGGTACCCTAAAGATTCTCCTTTTCAGTTGGAAGCCTACAGTGACAGTGATTATGCTGGTTCTCATGGTGATAGGAAATCCACTACAGGTGGATGTCAATTTCTGGGCAGAAGGTTAATTTCATGGCAGTGCAAGAAGCAGACTATTGTGGCTACTTCTTCAACAGAAGCCGAGTATGTTGCTGCTGCTAGCTGCTGTGGCAACGTACTCTGGATTCAGATCCAGTGCTGGAGTAGGATTACTTTCATGATACCCAAAATCTTATAGACAACCCAGAGCACCATTAGGCATTGTGAAGAACCCATGTCTTTTCATCAGTGGTACCAAGGAATATTGAGATTAGCCATCACTTTATAAGAGATGCCAATGAGAAGAACTTGATACAGGTGCTGAAGATTCACACCAATGATAATGTGGCTGATTTACTGACCAAGGCATTTGATGGACCAAGATTTGAGTATCTGGTGGTCCATATTGGGATGGTGAATCCCTCTTTCGTGAATTGAGGGGAGGTATAAGCCTAAGGGGAGGCTTGTTGTGTTTATTGTATATTCTAACTTTCTTGCAGGTGGATATGTTGTTTTGTGGGACACTATTTTTCTGTGATTTGCAGGTAGTCAATTATGCTGCTGGTGTACATTCTTCCTTGCTGACAGGATGGTTTCTGCCTGGGTGTACTATTGGTTCTGTGGTAGTTATCCTTTCTGCTCGACGAGGTTTCTGCTGGTCGTACTATGGTTCTGCTGGTAGTTATCCTTTCTGCTGGACGATTGGTTTCTGCTGGTCGTACTATGGTTCTGCTGGTAGTTATCCTTTCTGCTGGACGATTGGTTTCTGCTGGTCGTACTATGGTTCTGCTGGTAGTTATCCTTTCTGCTGGACGATTGGTTTCTGCTGGTCGTATACTTTGGTTCTGCTTTGGTACCGTTTTTTGTTTTTATTTTATGTTTTGCGCCGCCTATGTTTATAACATTCTTTAGCATGTTTCGGCTGGGTACGATTGCTTCTGCTGGTCGTACTATGGTTCTGCTGGTAGTTATCCTTTCTGCTGGACGATTGGTTTCTGCTGGTCGTACTATGATTCTGCTGGTAGTTATCCTTCCTGCTGGATGCTTTGTTTCTGCTGGTAGCTATGGATTATGCTGCTGATTCCGTGTACATGCTGGTGGGCATACTTCTGCTGGTGGATTCATTTCTGCTGATAGGGTGTATGTTCCTGCTGTCTGCATGGTTTCTGCTGTTGGATGACTCTTTCTGCTGGCTGAATATATTCATGCTGCTGGAGTTGTTTATGCTGCCAATACATCTATTCATGCTGCTGGACTGGTTTGTGCTGGTAGTATCATGTTCCTGCTGGCTGACTTATTTCTGCTGGTAGTAACCTGTTTCTGCTGTGCTCAGCTTGATATTGCTGGTTGGTTGGTCTCTGCCACTAGTCACTTGGTTTCTGCTGGTAGTCTCCATTCCTGCTGGTGTAACAATGTATCTGCTGCCTGAATAGTTTGTGCTGCTCACATATTAATTCTGCTGCTTGACTTGTTTCTGCTGATTTTTTTAAGACTTGTTACGTGATGGACTTTCTACCTGCGGTCTTTAAAATTTAGAAGTTTTAATAGTTTTTCATTTTTAAATCTCTATTATAGTATTTGGCGGTCACCACTTGCGAACAGGTGGCGTACAAGTTGATTTTCACTCAATTACTTCAACTTCCAAGGTTAAAATTGTACCAATCAAATTAAAAGGTTAACTTTTCACACATTGGACACAATTAACCTAATTAATCCCAAATCAACTTTTCATCTTTCCCACACACACATACACCAAAATCTTTTGCCTTTGTATACTCTGTTTCTTCAACCTAAATTCATTACTCACCAATGGCGGCACTCCAGTACAAAGATGATCACAACAGAATCGCTTACTTGGGGAGGGAAAGAGGTTCCGAGGACTTCACAGATATCCTCAGCTATTTGGACCACTCTCCATTAAGGTACGCTTTAACACATGACCCTCCGGTCGTGTTTGACTCATTGGTCAAACAATTTTGGGCAACAGCTACAGTTCGCCCAAATGCTGCTGGGTCTCGTGACCTAGTTGCAACTATTGACGGCCGTGAGGTGGTCGTGACTGAGTCTCTAATTAGGGCTCAGTTACAACTTGACGATGCCAATGGCATCTTTGACATGCAAATTGATGATATTTTTGCGGGTATGGGGGCTATTGGGTATCCGACAGATAGAACCCTTACTTTTCTTAAGCACCATTTATCTCCTCAATGGAGATTTCTGGTGCATACAATTTTGCATTGTCTGAGCCCTAAGGCTGGAAGTTGGAATCAATTTCCAAGTTCCATTGCCACAGCCCTTATTTGTTTATCGACTGGTAGGGTATATAATTTTTCTCGATTTATTTTAGAAGGGATGATTGCGAATGTTAAGACTAAAAAGAATAAATTTTTAATGTACCCAAGGTTTTTACAAATGCTTGTGGCCATAGGACAACTGACCGAACCCTCGACCCACTTTTGGGTTTTACTCGGAAACTGGTTTTCTAATATCCAATTTAATGTGAGGGTGAGGAATTACATTTGACCCACCACCATGCTTGCCATTGCTGCTGCTGGCAATGATGCTGCTGATGATGATGATGCTGCTAATGAGGACAATGCTGCTGCTGATGAAGCTGCTGGTAGTGCAGCTGAGGCGCACCCTGTACCCCATTCTCCTCTGGTTTCCCCTGTTAGGGAACTAACACCGGAGAGGCAGTCTGCATCTGAGAGACCACCTTCTCTTTCACCGACCCCCCTAGCTCAGACTTTTAGCCTTGCGGAGCCCTTAGTGTTTGGCCCTGAACCCCAGAACAGTGGGGGGGATGTGGTCCATGATGTCCTTGATCCACTTAATTTTTGGTCCACGCCAAGAACCTTCTGATTTTTGGGACCCTGACCTTGAGGAAACCCATTATCTTTGGGTCCCCCTCTTGGCTTGACATACTATATTGAGCCTGCGGACCGTGATAATCTCGTTCCAGGGAAGATGAAACCATTCATGGTGGATTCCATGAGGTATGTCACCTGTTGGACGATGATGCTCCTACCCAAAACAGACGATGCTGCTGGTAGGGCAGAGGATCACCTACTCTTCTCAACAAGGGTATATCTGCCAATGTTGACAGGTGTACTGGGGGTATAGATCATTGGAAACATGTTGGAACTTCAAAGAAAATCATGGGGGGAGCTATTTTGACATTTAATCACGATGTAAAAGGAGTTGGAAAAGAACGGTTTTAACAGTTGAGATGACATCAAGTTTTTTGGGTCTGTTGCCCCTGCCACAGAAGGGGATGTGGATATTCAGGATGATGTTGACCTTGAAGGATTATCACGTATGGCATCTGAAGCTCTGGGTCACGATCAACCTGCTGTTCCCTCTGAGCATATGGAGGAACGCGAAGAGGAGGAGGTTCCTCTTAGGCGTAAGAGGTCGGTGTATCGACGTGCCAGGACAGAGTTTAATACTTCAGCTTTTGCGCAGTTTCATGCTCCTCTTTCTGCTGACGTTCTTCCTCAAGCGGCAATCTCTGAATCTGCTGGTCCTTCTGCTGCTGCTGATAAAGGAAAGGCTCCTATGCCAGAATTGGATATTCCTGTGATATTTCATGTGCAGAAGATGCTCCAAGACAGGCAACGTTTAGAAGAAGAACAGGCTAGTGAGCGCTTGGTTCAAAGGTTACGGGCTGAGGATTTAGCTACGGAGGACTTACCAACTGTTTCTGCAGAGCGTGCAAAGGAATTAGACGATCTTATGATGCGTATGACAGAAACAGATTGGTTGAATTTGATGCTGCAAGTTGGGTCAAATCCTGCATTGGCACGCGAGTTGTTAGGACGCGGATAGTAACCGACGCGCATACTTTGTTGAGCGCATGAATGCTATTAAGGAACGGAAGGAAGCGAGCCTTTGGCAGATTTTCGCTTATAGAGCACTCAAGGGTTAAGCCGCTAAAGCAATCTGATGTCACCCAATTGATGCGTTAATTGGTTAAAATAGTGGTGTGCAGATAAATGGTACTGATCACTATGAAAGCTGTCTTGGCTATGTCTATACAACAGTTGATTGACGTTACGAGTATATCTTGCCGACTTACGTCTTGAATAAAGATGCTTGTTGATCGTGTCAGTATAATCTATTTCGACCCAAGCCTGTCATTTCTGAGCCTCCCTCTAAAAGACAACGGGTTGACCGTGATACTTCACAGCCATCGGGTGTTCCTGCTGCTTCCACACAACATGCTGATGATCCTGATTCTGCTGGTGGTGGTAGCTTTCAAACCTGCTGGTTCGGCTACTCTAGGCTGGTTTTGTGTTCCCGACTACTGCTGGTGGTAACTTGGTTGCTATATGTTTATGCCTCTACTGTCCCCATTCTTGCAGCAATGGATTCTGCTGGTTCACACCGTGCAAGTGGAGTTTTCACCATTTGCAGATTTCTGTGATAGTTCTTCCCCGGTCACCTGTCTCTATGATCACATACAATTGATGTTCTGTTTGAACCCACATCAGGATGGTATTAATGAGTTTTTCTTGGATAATGATGAGGACAAGTGATAGGGTATGTTCTCGCGTTGTGGGTGACCTGACTCGGATATATGAGTGCTAGCTGAGATTCTCTTTCGGGGTCAGTATATTTCTGGTGCTGGTGTTGTGGTTGTGGACAAGCTTTCTGATGTGGATTGTTGACCCACGGGTAAAAGGTTGAAACCATTCCTGACTCTGCCGCTTCTCCTCCTACGGTTCGTCGTAAACATCTTTTTGGGGGTGAGAAGTGATGACTCTTTTTGGGCTATAAACCAGTTGAAGAGCTTCTTCTAGTTCTGAGAGTGAGAGTGATGATTGATATGGTAATTATATTCCCCCTCTTCCATATGGTGCATTTCAAGATTGGGAGATGGTGATCTGTCCCTGTTAGTAACAGTTATTATCATGTTTATTATCAGGAGAACCGACGGCGAATGTACTTTACCTACTTGAAACAGTTGCTACCTTATGTTTATCGTGAGGATCTTTCTTCTTTGGCGAAGACGGAATGTATAGGTACTTTCGTTTTAAACCACAGACATCGATGTTGTGTAGACTATGGAGGATGTAAATCTGTTTATGTCAGTCTGCTCATTCTGACGACGTGGGAAGATTTTGCGCACTCTGATGAATGGGTTGTGAGCAGCTGGAAGTTGTATCCCAAGAGCTCTGTTCATGTCTTGGACCTAACGAATGGGAAAACTGTGTATATGTTTGTGGACAAGGTCTATCCTATCCGGGCTACACTGCTTGAACGGATGTTACGCCACAGGCTCACAGTTCCACCCTCATACTGTCGGGATGTTGTTGTTGCTGGGAATGTTATTCAGACAGTTCAAGCTGGCTTACGAGAATCCTATGAGTGTCTTGCTTCTGTTCCTATGTAAGTTTGTGTCTTTGTTGATATTTGTTTTCAATAGTTTCGTTAGTATTATTCTTTAAAAAAAAATATGTACTCTTAGTTAGTTTTATTGATAGTATAGTGTTGTATATCTTTGGTGTTAGTGCTTGCACTGGCACACTAAATGGTTATCTGCCTCACCATGCTACAGCAAGAGAAAGAGTATGGCTCAACATTGAAACGGCTTTTGGTGTGGTACTCAAATCAAGTTGTTGGTGCCAAGTTACCAAAAACCTGGATGGTATTCATTTTCCATATTCCTGTTGGGATGAAAAATGGCTAGTCCAGGAGCAAACGGCTCTTGGTAAAGACTTCTCAATCCGTTTATAGTTGACATTTACAAAAATTGTATGGTTTTCAACTCACCATTTTGTCTAAGTGGAAGAGTTGACTTGTCCATAAGAGTATGGGATCTTTATGGTAAAGACATGCAAATCCTATTAGATGGTTGGACCTTTACCAAAAAGGGGATGGGTCCATCAATCACCAAGTTTCATGTACAAAAGAGTTGATATGGTTCACAATCCACATGGAATTTACCTTTTTCTATGGTGCCAAAGGATTGGGAATAGCCCTGAGCAAACGCGCTACAGGGTAAAGGCATTTCAAATCGTTGATGGTATGTAATTGTAATGGGTTTGCCAAACATATGGTATTCAACTCACCAATGTTTAAAGTACTGAGAGTTGAAATGGTTCTCAGTTGACCATGGACATACACCTTTCTGGTGGCCAATGAATGGACAACTCCAGAGTTAAGGATATAATGGTAAAGAGACATCTAAATCCATTTACATTATTCAATGATCTCACCTCTCACAGGAGTTAGCCACTGTGAAGTGATGAGGATAGACTGCAATTTTATGATTTTGATGTATCATACTTGTCTATTTTCGCTGATAAGATGGAGTGTGAAGAGCTGTGACGTAGAGTTGATGCAAAGATGGATGTTGCTTGTTCTTTAATGTTGTGCTTGCTTGTTGCTTGGCTGGTTACCTTGGATATGCTTTGGGTAACATGGTTTCTGTGTTACTCAATCCTCTTGCTGGCGGAATAGATTATCTAGAAACTTAGTAATTAACGGAGTCAATAAACCAGTTTAGGGAGGATTGTTGGGACGATATTGAAAAAGACTAAGTGTCATTTTCGTCTGTTAGAGATGTTCGTTTCTGCTGATAGCATTAAGTCGTTCCTGCTGACAGTTCAAGTAGCATTCCTGCTGATAATGTTCCTGCTGGCAGTTCAAGTAGCGTTCCTGCTGATTATGTTTTGTAGGTCTGTTCTCGTTGTTTATGCTGACAGAAGATAAGAATCTCTGATTGTTATTTATAGATGTTATAATGTAATTAAGGCATTATCTCATTAATATAGGGAATGTTGTATATTAAATTAGGAAGAGATTGATGTATATCTCTTACGTGATTTTAGTTTTCTTGTTGACCAATTTAGGGTTTCTTCTCTATAAAAGAAACCTTTAGCATTAGGGTTTGGCACCGAATTACAAATCACAAAAACAATTCATTATCAATAGAAAGATCCATAGAGGATCATTGTTCTTATTTGTTCTTCTTTCTACTACGTTGTTTAGTTTCCGCCTAAACAATTATTAGAGTCTCTCACGTATATACTTGTGATTAACATGGGATAAATGTGTTAATGTAATCATGGTTTTCGGTAGGTTTTAAGAAAATTACACGTTTTGGAAATTATAGAAAATTAATTATCAAAAATTAAAAAGAAAATACGAAGTTTACAAGTGTTAGAGACGCGACGCCGTCAGGATTAATCCTGACGCCGTCTTCGCACAGTAAACGAATTTTTCTTCGTTTTCTGGAAAAAATCTCTGTACGCAAACCCATTAGTTATTTTTTGTAGAAAATACTACATAAAACTTGAGAAAAATTAACACAATCATATGACTCTAAACTGAAACAAGACGTGAATTAATCTAAACAATTTATTGAATATGTTTGAAGTGGTTCTTAGAAACCGGATTTTTCGTTAACATATTTAATGAAATACATTTGATTGCAACTAAGACGAAGTTAAAGACAACACAAAGCATGATCAATTGATAATTCAAACATATAAAAACAAATAATTAAGAATTAAAACACACAAGACATTCATAAAATGCATGAAATTAAAAGATTGGGTTACCTCCCAAAAAGCGTTTTTGTTTATTTAACAAGTCTTGTAGCTAGACTCGGAGTCACACTCCTTACGTGATCTCATGCAGGCTCACATCTTCTTTAAGTCCAGTTAAATACTCGGGTCCAAGCTCCCTCCTTTTGTCTTCCTCGTTCTTGAAGTAGACTGATTTTGTATGCTCTTTTTCTAAATCCGACAACGAATTAAATTGTTCTATCTTATGGGGGCATCTTATAAGCAATCTCACCAACTCTATTTTTGAACTTCACTACTCCTAACGATAAGTCATAAGTCATGTTGGATATCTCTACAAAAGGTTTTCCTAGTACTACTTGTGACAACCTAGGGTCTATGATTGAAATAATATCCTCAACAATCATGAAATCTGAAATATAAGTGAAATTTACGGCAAAAATATGCATCCCTCTAACTCTTCCTGTAAAATTACTTATCCCTCTAATGCCCTTAGGATCTTCCTTAGGTTCGAGTTGTTTTCTCATAATCCAATTGTATTACATATGAGTCATGACATTTATAGGGGAATTAAGATCTATGTAGGCTTTCTCAACGTGTACATGTCCTAGATTGCACGGTATTTTAAGATTTGAAGGACATCCTCCTACAATGACCGGGTTTCTAAAAAACAAGGACGGAATTAGGGATCACATTAAGTACTTATGATATGCTAGTTCGCTTCTAGTTGGAAATTTGTCAAAGTACTCTACTCTAAAATTCTATTGGTTACTGCCTTCACATCCTTCTTCTAATTCTCTTTGTAAGACATCATTTTTTTAATAAATTACTTTTTTAATTATTTATCAACTTTTGGTCGCCACAATTTTCTTTTGTGCAAACAAATTGTGTATTAGATGATGGGGAAACTAAGTTTAATGATTCAAGGAACGAATTGAGCTTACATACTTTTTCTATGATAAATGAATTGATGGATCATGTGGTGATGGTGGGTTGGTGTCAATGTATTCAGAGTCATCCTTTTCTTCCCTTTTTTATGTTCTGACTCCTCACCCTTGACAATTGTGTCATGATCGTTGTCCTTAATGTCAGATTTTATGATCTTTGTTTCCCTAGGTTCATCTTCTTTACTTAAAATGGTGATTATGTTGATGAAATGAACTCGTTTGGGAAAGAACGAGTTCCCGTTTTGTTCTCCTAAAGATGATTGAGATTGATATTTCAAAGAGAATAATTTTAATGGGCTTTTAATTCCCTTACTTGGAGGTGTCCCATTTTCATTGACCGTTAATGTTTTAACTTGAGGTTGGTCTTTTCGAGATTTAATTGTTTGCTTGGAACACATTGTAATAGCAATGATCAAATTATGGATATGAGATAAGCATTGGGGGTCCTTCATCAGGTAAGAATGAGCAGATAAAACTGAAGAGGTGGAGTTAAAATTCAGTTTCGGGTTCTTAACCGTGTCACTTGGGAGTGCTCCCGTCATTTGATCATTGATGGCCTTCAATAATGTGTCAATTTTATTGGTCATCTCGCTTTGTTGTTGTTTGAAATCGGATTGAAACTTAGATAATCTAGTGTCTTGAGTTGCCATAAAATTAGACACTAATCTTTCGAGATTTGATTGATTATTAAAATTTTAAGGATTGTTGTTGAAGGGGCGATTCGAGTATCAACCGTTGGGTTGAAAGCAATTAAGTGGGTTTGAAAATTTATTTTGAGAATTTTTAGGTTGCCTCAACCTAAGGTTTGGGTGACCTTTCCATGACGGATTATAGGTGTCACCAAGATTGTTTTGCTCGGGTTTAAAATTGAACCACTTGCCTCCCGCTTCGTCAGTACGCAAGGATGCATAATGTTAGGATTAAGAAAAGTGTTTATTATTAAAATGAATTGGTCTTTGTATAGTTTTGTTTTGTTTATAGTTTTATTAGTAATTATAATGTAATAAAGTCTATCTTTGTTAAAGTTAAGTAAAGTTGACCAATGTTTGACTAAAGTTAGGAAAATAGAATAGGATAAGCAATAAGTATAAATACCCATCTAGGAGGGGTATTTATACAAGTCTTTATATTTTGTAAACTCACTTCTCCCTCCTATTTCTATTTTTCCTTTGGAATAAAAACTTTGAAAATGATGAAAAATACTCTCTAGCTCCTATCCTCTATTCTAAAGCTTTCGCATGATGTCTACTATGCAAACATGACATATAACAAGTGGTATCTAAGCCAGGAGAGATCTAGTGCATGTTTCGTGGATCAAATCAAGCTTAATCTTGATAAATTACGATCAAGGAGCTTTCGTATTGTTGATTTTGTAGGTTTCGTAGAACGTTAAGTGATTAGGTTTACGATTTATGAGTTTTTGATCTTAAAACGTTGAAATATAACTTTCGTAACCATCAATTTGTAGGTTTAGTAACTAGCTTACGAAAAATACTTGCTTATAATTGAATTTGATCGAAAAAATATGGATTTGAAAGCTTTCGTAAGCAAGGAAATAGGTTTCGGTAACTATTTTTTAAGGCGGGAAATAGCTTTCGTATTTCAGTTTTTGAGCGTTCGTAACATAGTTGAGGTTTTGGTAACTGCCATACGTAAGTGTTTCTTAGTTTGCCTAACATAGTTTAACTTTCGTACAACTTTCAATAGCTTTCGTAACATAGAACTTTATCAATTTGAAAAGATAACATTGATATTATCACTTTAAGCTGCTTAAAATTTAAATTGTTAGGTTTCTTATTAGTTTTGTAGCTAAGGTTTTATGAAAGTTAGAGGTTTCTTGGATTCTCTGAAAGTAAGGGAGATTGTAATTTCCGAAAGCAGGTTTTGTAAATTGGAGCTTTCGGTAACCGTTTGGTTTCATAGACTGTGGAAGCTTTCGTATATATGTGGTTTCATAACTAGAGGTTTCGTATCAAAATATTGGTTTTGGTTTCGTACTTCAACCTTTCGTAACACAGGTTTCATATACAAAGGTTTCGTAAACAGTTTCTTATTAAAGTTTTCGTAACTGAAGGTTTCGTGACAGAGTTTCGTTTAACAGTTTGAAATAGTTTCATATCATTGAGTTCGTAAGACTTGGTTTCATAAGAGGTTCATACAACATAGCATCAGAAGTTTCGAATCAGTTTTCATATTTGAAGGTTTCGTATCTCATTAAAGATGTTTCGTACAACACACATTTGGAAGTTTCATAATAATGTTTCAGAGAGTTTCGTAACACCATCATTGGTTTTGTAATAACGTGTTTTCAGAGCTTCGAAACACAGTACTTTCATTTCGTTTCATAACATTGTGGTCAGTGTTTTTGTAACACAATAAAAAGTCGTTGGTTTCGTAACACCTTTCAAAGGTTTCGTACTCATAATTATAGGTTTCATAACACAGTTTAAGATGTTTTCATATCTTTATTTTTGGAAAACTAAGCTTTCGTATTCAAGCCTATTGTTACTTAGACTTCATAACAAATCAATATTTAGTTTTTTCAAGATTACACTAGTACAAAAATTGGATTTGGTCACACATGGGCAAAACGGAACGGCCACACATTCACATATTTATGTGACCAGAGGTACCAAAAAAGACACCATTTACTAATTAGTCACACATGAACATTTTTTATCGTGTGACCATAAAATTATTCCATACAACGATACTCATTGCTAAAAGTACTGGTAATATTGTTTGGTCACGATATGAATATCGAACGGTGACCAATACAAGTAAGCATGAAGCATTGGTCACGATATACAATATAAATAGTGAGCAAATATTTGTCACACACTTGAACAATGTGAGAACTACATGGCCACATATTGACTACACTAAACGTTTGTCACACTTATTGTCAGTGTAGCCAAATTCCGTTACATATGTCACATAACTTAATATGTGTGTCTAAAGTTAGTTTGTGATTAGCTTCCAAAAGCTAAAGTGTTTGGTCTCTTTACTTCTAACACTAGACTGAAATTTCATATATGGTCCACACTAAACGTTTGTCCACACAATCATAATATTCATCTTGCTATTTGATGATCAATATCACAACACAAAATACACATTTCTTTAATTTAACACCATAATGGTCATATTATTTAACGACTATTGGTCACTTTATGCTTAGTTTAATGTGACAAATACCCAAAACAAACATGCTATGTGTTCTAAATATCACAAAATGTCACACAAACATCAAATTCATATGGCCATTGGATGATCAATATCACACCTACAAAATACATATTTCTTCAATTAATACACCATATCAAGTCACATATATTAACATCTTTTGGCTACTATATGATTAATTATATGAGACCTAAATACCCCAAAACAAACATGCTTTGTGTGACTAAATATTACAAAAGGACACAACAATCCTAACAAAAATATCATGTGACCATTGGATGCATCAATATTCCAACATAAAAATACACATTTCTTTAGATTAAACACCATATGTCACACTTGATTATCACTTTTGCCACTTTATTGGCTTAAATGTATGTAACTAAACTAAACACCCAAAAAAACATGCTTTGTGTGACTAAATATTACAAATGGCCACACAAACATAAAATTCATGTGGCCATTGGATAAACATTAGTCACACAAAATACACATTTCTTCACTTTAAACAGCATATGGTCACACTTATTAACACTTTTGGTCACTTTATGCTTAGTTGTATGTGACTAAATACCTAAAACAAACATGCTTTGTGTGGCTAAATATTACAAAAGGTCACACAAACTTCAAATTCATGTGGCCATTGGATGATCAATAGTCACACAAAATACACATTTCTTCAATTTAAACACCATATGGTCACACTTATTAACACTTTTGGTCACTTTATGCTTAGTTGTATGTGACTAAATACCCAAAACAAACATGCTTTGTGTGGCTAAATATTACAAAAGGTCACACAAACATCAAATTTATGTGGCTATTTGATAATCAATAGTCACACAAAATAGACATTTCGTCACTTTAAACACTATATGGTCACACTTATTAACACTTTTGGTCACTTTATGCTTAGTTGTATGTGACTAAATACCCCAAAAAAACCAGTATATTCATAACAAGAAAATAAAAAAAGGATGTTACACCCCAGTAAGAATCGAACCCGCGACCTCCCTTACAGAAGTCAAGCAGGTTACCATCTTGCCAGAGCAACCTATTCATTAATGTAATGCATTTCCGTTTTAATATAGAAGTTTAAGCTTCATTGTTTTTGGCTAGTAGCTTAAAAAATGCTTATAAAAAAGGATGTTACACTCCAGCAAAATTGAACCGGCGACCTCCCTTATGGAAGTCAAGCGGTTTACCATCTTGCCAGAGTAACCTATTTGTTAATGTTATGCATTCCTATTTAATATAGAAGTTTAAGCTTCATTGTTTTTTGCTAGTAGCTTAAAGAGTGCTTATAGAAACTGCTTATTAAACCCTGGCTTTTTCTCCCTCTGCTTATGCAATGTGCAAGCTACAATAACACATAAACCAGACAATAACATCACAAACCAAATAGACCAATACATCAAATTTCTTAAGGTTTTAAAAAGTACATGATTTTTTCCATTACATAAGTCACCATAAAGTTTGATTGCTAAACAAAACACAAACAAATGCTAACATCTAAAACATGTTATAACATGATCAACTTCCACATGACACCTTTCTTTTCCCCTTTGCCTTATCTGCACAAGTTTTTGACTTCCTGGCTCCCATTTTCTTTTCAATTTCATCCCATGTAGTAACATTTGGTAGTCCCAGCACATATCCTGTGACTTGTACATGTCTATACACATTTGGTTTGTTTTTATTGCAAACTGGTACATATTTACCTTTAGCCATTACAAAGTTAGAGTCAACAATGCAATCCTTGTCTATGTTTCTCTTGTCTATGGTTTCCATGTTTGTTCTTTCATTGTCTGTGCTTGGAAAGTAGTTCCATGATAGATATTCCTTAATTGTGTTATATCCATAAGCATCTAGCAATCCTTGTGTTGATGGCCCATAAAATACTGGAGCACTTGCTTTTTTTGCTGCCCATCTCCTGTCATCTGAGCTGTCTGAGCTAATGTCAATTATTTCTGCAAAAGAAAATTAAGTATAATTAAGCAGATAATATCCTAACCAAAACACACATTTGTCAATCAAAATAAGCAGATAACACAATATAGAAGAAAACATCATTACTTCATTAACCAAATACAAACCATTCTAACATAATAAATTCAGTTACAGGCATATTGTTTTATAGTAGATTAACATCTACTACCATTACATAAGGACCAAAAAACATAACATCATAAAGTAGATTAACATCACTATCCACTTCTAAGCTTCCTCTTCCCTATCTTCTCTTCAGCAAAAGTCATTGTATCTTCACTCCAAAGGTCTTGCCTTTAATAGCATCCCTGGTTTTAGCATTTGCAAGCCCAAGTACACAATTTGTTATTGGTACAGGGCTTTTGACAATGAGTGTTTTAGTTGATGCTTGTAGCTTAGCCTTAGACCCATGTGCTTCTACTTTAGCCTTAGAAGATGCGTCAAATGCTTGTACTTTAGCCAACATATATGCTTTAGCCTTTTTAATGTCTTTCTAATAAGGTTTTACATCACTTTCATTACATCCTGATTTTGAACCCCAAAACCTACCATTGTCCTTGTACTCATCTGACAAATAGTGGTACCATTTGAGCAAACTCTTAGGTGGTTCTGGAGAGTCATAATCTATCTCCTCGGAAGTGCTAATTTGAGAAGTGCTATATGAGTCTGAGTTGTTGTTGTCTGAGCTACTATCTAAATTCACAACAATGTTTTCTGCAAGTTAACAACAAAGTCTGAGCTATGCATACTTAAGGAAGTCTTTTCAATTAAAGCTCTGACTAATGTTGACAGCAAAATGGTGTGTGGGTATGGCCTGAGGAATGGGTTGCTACCTATCCTAATATCCTTAGCAAGATCAAAATCAGTTATTTGGTTTTCACAATGAATTCCCAAACACTCCTTCATAATGTGGCTAATGCATATGGGTCCAATTTTTTAATCCAAACACCCCTAAACTGCTATATATGTGTTTAAGAATATAAAGGGATTCGAAAAAGGTTATCATTCTAAGAAACATGAGCAGATAAGCAACACACAGCAACACATATGAGCAGTTAAGCTTGAAAAAAAACATATAATGGACACACATTAGCAGAGAAGCTAAAAAATAAGCAAAAAAGGAAATAAGGAAAAAAAAGAAGATAATAAAGTTACCGTTCTGATTTGCCATGTTTGAAATTAGGGTTTATGAAAAAGTGTTAGGGATTACTGTAGCTGAACGATTTTGGTGGGTGAAATGAATTAATGTGTGTTATGAATGGGTGGAAGAGTTTAAGGGGGTAGAGGGATAGTTAGGCGGTGGTGGGTGGAATGAATTAATGTGTGTTATCATTAATTAATGTATCAGTTCAGTTCTTAGCTTAGCCGTTTTAACTTACCTTAGCAGTATTAGGTTTAACCTAGCAGTATGAACTAGTTTAACCAGTTCTAAACATCATAACTGTCATTCAGATTATCTAACAAAACTTTCATATAATACTTATCATAACCTTAATTCAAAGACATAAATTAAACATTATTAAGACTAAACAACACCTGAACTTTAATAAACATCACAACTTTCATTAATTAGGATTATCCAGCAAAACTTCCATACATCCTTCATACTTATCATAACCTTAATTCACATACACAAACTAAACATTATTAACACTAAACAACCATTACAGCTGACATGCCTGGCAACACTAACTATTGCCTAGCAATACTAAATGAGTTCAGCAGTACACACATATAAACCAAACAGGATGTAAAAAATAATAGATAAAATGAAATCATTCACAAGAGTATTTGCATGACAACTTATGCATGACATGGTTCACTTGGATTTTCGTATCACAACACCTCCACAATCCTTTTGATAGTAGTCATCTCGTGATTCATTAGCCAAGTCATGTCAATCTACAAGAGGCAATACGTTATCATTTTGATGGTGAATGACGGTACTAAATTCCTCATCGAATTTGTCATACGTATCTTTGTAATTCTTGGGAGGTGTCTTAAAGACAATAGACAATTTTTTATCTACCGGGTCTTTCACCTTGTGGCCTAAATTATTCAGGTCGACCAATGTATACCCAAGTTTATCGCGTTTTACACCACCAGATTTATGATTAACCCAATCATATTTGAAAAGAGAAATTTGCCTAAAATGGTAATCTAGTACCCATATCTCTTGTAAAACACCATAATAGTATGCTTGTCTTGTGGTTGCAACTTCTTTAGATATGTGCAGATCGATTGCCTCAACACTAACCCCACTGTTCTGGTAAACTTTGCCATCATGACATTTCGTATAAAAGGTATACCCATTGATGTTATATGCATCGTATTTCACTACGGTGGCACGTGGTCCATATGATATCCACCTTATAATTTCGGATACACTTTCTTTGTCGATCGCTAACTCTATCTCCACTTGAATTTCATTAGACGTATATATTAGCTTCAAATTTAAGGAACAACAAACAAACAATTATAAATAATATACGATTAATTACCTCTTCGCGTAACCACTTAGCAAAAGATTTACTGTGCTCATTCTCCAGAAATGCTATTCGTTTACCCGAGTTTTCTGTTTTCAAAACTTGCTTTTGTCGCATGAAACAATGTCTTTGATTATTATATTTGATAGAACATTTTAAGTAACAAAATAGACATGTGTTAGTAATACTTACTCGATATACGGTACAATTTGATCTGTATTCTGTATTACATAAAAATGTGCTTTCTAAAAGAGTTCCGCAAAAACTTCACTTGATTTGCCGGCCGACAATGGCTTTCCTTCCTCATTTTCATAAGTTTCATGTTTATCAAGTGGGATACCAATAGTTTCCATGGATTTATGATATTCGCTAAAAAACTCTATTGTTTCTTCCGCAATAGTCTCCTCAGCAATGCATCCCTCTGGTTTATTTCTGTTTCGCACGTGTCCTTTAATAACCTTGATCCGCTCTGACTACACCTTAAAATATATATAATATAATGAAATATAAAATATATAGTAAGAATAGTCTAAAAGCAGAGTCAATGATACCGAGAAGTAGTATAGAGCTTTCCCGGGTCGTAAATCCCCAACGAGGCTGGAATGGTAAATCGATACGATCGAAGATTTGAGTTTGAAGGAAGGAATTGGTTTGGGAAGTTGAAAAAGTCAAATTAGATAATAACGGACCAAAACGTTTAAGAAAAACCTAGAAATTATGAAATTAAACTAGAAAACGAAACCCCGAATCCCGTACAAAAGGGGGAAAACCTAAATTCTTTAAAAATAACCCTACGGAAAATTTTTCACTTCTAAACTACTCTACGGGTCAAATAACGAAGAATGAAAAAGACTAGACCGAAAACGGAGTTCGTTTGACCCAAAAACGAGTCAAAACAAAAACCCGTACCCGGACCCGTTCTTTAAAAGATGAAAAGTTATAAAAATGACCCTACGAAAAATTTTATATTTTTCCTACAAACTAGATGACAAAAGAAAATTTTCTAAAAAAAGCAAAATATTTTTTTGATAATTTTTGTATTTTTTATGAATTAAACAAACTTTTAACTAAATTAAATTATAAAAAATATTAAACGTTTACAAAAAATTCTGAAAAATTTACACAAAATACTAGACACTATAAGAATATTAAGTTTTCGATACCAAAAGTGAATTTCTTCAATACACACCCTCGTTTTGTCCGTTGCTTGGCTTTAAACTACCCTTCTTATGTTGTGGTTTCTTTTCTGCATTTGAATCTCACCACCCTCGTGCCTCTCGTATCCTCTTAGTTTTCTGATGCATTATTTTTGTTCGTTTTCCTTTTCCCCACCTTATTTCAATATGAATTAACCTCGTTGATATTTGTTTCACAACGATCGTTGAATTGGAGCCTGAGAAATTCTTGTTGTCCATAAAGCCATCTATTGCTTATCTGAACGTATGGTTATATGGTAGATATCGCTTGACCCAACATTACTTTGCTTGGATGAGCCAAAAAGTGTCTAACACAGTTTGTATCTTTCCCACATACTACACACAACCTTTGAGAATCCACTGTATGGGCAGCCATACAAAATTTACCAAATGAAGGGTAATCATTAATTTCCATAACACAACGTACGGTAGATTAAAGTTATTTTTGTGGAAGCATTATACGTATCAACCCTGTCCAAATAAGGTATGTAGATCATCAATCAACCACGTGACTAAAAAATATCGATAACATTTCCCGGGTATCCGATATTAAGTACCCAAAGGTGATAAACTTTCTTTTCATACACAACCATGGAGGAAGGTTGTATATGACAGTTAAAACTGGCCATACACTGTGATGCTTGTTTCTCGTGTTGACGTCAACCCCATCAGCCGATATTCCTAGCCGTAGATTTCTTGTATCTTCAGCAGCGATTTGGGGAATTCTTCTCCATCACTATGGTACGCCAGGCCGTGAACTCGGGGTGACGTAACACACCATCTGTTATCCTCCGTGTGTCGTGCCATCTTAAATCTTCTGAAATACTTTCTATCTTAAATAGTCATTGCAGTCTTGGTATGATTGGAAAGTACCACATTACCTTTGCTGGAATGTTTTCGTATACTTTCTTTGTCTTATTATCCACCTTCCATCTTGATGTCCCACAAGTTCGATACGTAGTCAGATCCTTGTCATTCTTCCAGTAAAGAAGGAAGTTGTTGATACATACATGTATCTTTTTGTATCCTGATCCTATCAATCTCATAACTTTTTTGGCTTGATAAGTTTTTTCCACCATTTTTTGTAGTATAAAGACTATTACAAGGATCCTAAGAGTATATTACACGCGTTCAAACACTTAAAAGGTTATCAACCATATTAGGTCAAGGTAGTATGAAGATTGTTGCGATAGCATCCTTTCTACACAATCACGTTTCTCTAGACGTCTTCGCTGTCAATAAAGAAACTAGTTTCTATAGCTTAACGCCCACACCACCAACAAGAAGCAATAGTAAAAGGAATTAAAAACTAAGTTTCATGCAATCAGAAGCAAACACTAATAAATTTAGCCTAACATGTTAATTGAAAGCGAAGAACAATTAATCAAACAATGCATAGACATATCGAAAGATTAAAGGGATATAAGAACTTTACTTTAATTAAACATGGAGTAATGGTGGATACAATAGGGTTATAAAACCCTAAAAACTACCTAAACACTGATAAAAATAGTTCCCTAAGTATTCCTTACGAATTCCACACTTAAACACAAAAACTAGGGTTTGTATATATAAGAAAAAAGTCATGACGGCGTCACTTGTTATTTATGACGTCGTCAGCCCGCGAATCTTCTTAGGACTTCTTATGAGTCGGCTACTTTAACGGCGTCAGGAAAAACCTTGACGTTGTCCCTTGATGGCTTTGACGGTGTCACGAGAAAATTTGACGTCGTCTCTAGAAGTTGTAAACCAATTCTTAAGCCTCTTCGTGTAAAGTTGCAATCTTGTCCCGTTTCTTCCCAAACTGAGTCCAAGTCACGTATATTTCCTCTAAATGCCATCCAAGTACTAAAAACACAAAAAGAAACGATTAAGCATGTATTTTGTGCATATTTACATGATTTAAAGGGTTAAATCCCACCGCGTAAAAGTGTATAAAATGACACCTCATCAAATACCCCTACACTTGAGATTTACTTATCCTCAAGCATTTGAGCTTTTCTACCTAGTCAATAGCAATATCGGGGGCATTTAACTTACTCAATAAAGATAATTCATTGCACAACCAATTAGACCTCGTAATTAAAAGCATGGATTTTATATACTAGCACCTCAAATAAGTGTTTGAATTTTCTCTTTCTCTCTGGTGTATAAAGATTTATAACAATATGGGAAACAGGAAAATAACACTCATTACCCGTCATAGCATATAAATTACCATAAGCTTGATAAAGGATCAAACCTCTACCGCAATGGCGTAAGCACCTAGGAATTACTATCAAAGAAGACTTTAAAGGGTTTTGATGTTTGGGTGTAGGGTAAATGGAAACAGATGGGAAATATTTGGGTGAATTTGGGTGGATTTGGGTGGTGGTGAGTTAATTATATACAAGAATACATGTAAAAGGCGTTGCTAAGCAAAGACTCGACCACACTAGGACAAAGATATACAAACTCTACATCAAACTCTTTCTTTTTCTTTTCTCGACTCTTTCTTGAACATAAAAATATACATAAGCAAGATGGCAGCCATTACCTTATATATATATATATATATATATATATATATATATATATATATATATATATATATATATATATATATATTCGATTTCCTTTTTCTTTTTCTCTTTTTTCCGTACACTTTTGCCCTGCCATCTGTTGAAACATAATGATATATGAGTTGGGGTTATAATTGCACCCCTACACTTGATTTTTTAATACTTAATACATAAACTAACTAATGACCAGAATTAGAATGATCAACAAACGTGAAGTATAATAAGCTCGTATGAGGGTAAAATTTTGACTTCTTCCCCATTTCTCAATAATATAAAAACTACCATGAATCCAATCGTCCCAAAACTGTATACACTAATAAAAGACTCAACTTAGCAATCATGTTCTCAAGCAAATAATTAACTAGGGTTTACAAATGTGATAACAATAATGTACTAAAAATGAGTACGAACAAGGTAGGCTAAGGCGATTTGGATGTAACATTTGGTGGGGGTGTAAACATTGCTCTTTATTAATAATCCGGAATCCACTAGAAAATTACGAGAACCGTGAAAAGGATAAGCTTAGAGGGGTGTACTAGGGATATCTTGCACTAAAAATGAGTGTGAGGCAAGGGTGTGGGGATAGTTATATGATTGAGGTGACCATAATAACAAATACTTGTTTAAAACAGGGGTTTATCCTAATGCCTCTTATCATTTAGAAAATCCTAATCACACAAATGTAATCTCACTTACGGTCTCAAGATGCATTACTAAAAGAAGTTCTATAATTTACTATACTACCGGTACACTCTCATAATCCTAACTGATACCAATGTTCTAAAAAAGTTACAAAAGCATACATGCTCGATCAAATACATGAACGAGACACATATGATTGCTCAAATCCTTAACTCGAGCAAGCTAAATGTTAAAATTATCTAAAAACATCAAAGATGGATGTTTAATTCCTAAAGATCTAGGGGCGAACCTCACATTTTTTGGGTGGAATTTTTGAGTGGTAGGGTCTTTTGTGCTAGTCATATAACTCTATCCACAAAGGAAAGCTTTATTAATACAAAGATTTCATCGGGTATGTGCCATAAATTATTTTTAAATTTGTGTAAAATAGCCGTCTACGCTACTTTTCATGTATATTACTCATCTTTTTTAAACAAAGTAAATGCAATTGAATGATAAGATTCTAAGGGCATTATTTCCTCTACACTTATTTTGAACATTGTCCCCAACGTTCTAAAAGTACCCGAAAAATGAATAAAGGAAAAATAAGAAAAGTGAAGGAAACTAGTACTCCTCTGGTTTTACTCAATAATAGAGAAGAAACAAATGATACCGGCTAAATTGTCGTCCAAGAATCATCCATACAAAAATCGAAAGAACTTTCGGGTTTCTCCTTATCAAATATAACATGCAAATCAAAGACCAAAACAACTATATCGAGCGTAAAATCCATGGGTGAATGATATACAACCCTATTAATTGTGAATTAAAATCCTATGAAAGCAATAAAGATAGAATAAGTGTACTAATGTAATCGCGGCTTTCTGCAAGAGTTAGGAAAATTACAAATTCTGGAAATCAAACAAAATTAAATTTTCAAAAATTCGAAAAACACGAAAAATTTCAACTGCAGGCTAGTGACGTTGTTTGGAATAATCCTAACGCCGTCTGCAGGGTCTGTGAAAAATTCTTGTTTCTTTTTCTTGGAAAAATTTCTACACAATAATCTTGTTAGTTATTTTCTTGAATTTTTTTTTGCATAGGCCACAAAAAACGATTAGTACAAACATATGACTCAAAAACAAACACACAAGACATACAAGACGCGAATTAAACTAAACTATTTATTTTCACATGTTTGAAATGGTTCTTACAAACCGGATATTTTCCCTTACACTTATTTGATGCAAAATACATTTGATTACAATTAAGACGAGGTTAAAGACAAAACAAAGCATGATCACGTATAATTCAAACATAGAAACAAATAATAAAGAATAAAACACACGACACTCCTAAAATGCGTAAAAATAAAAGATTGGGTTGCCTCACAACAAGTACTTTTGTTTATCTAACGAGTCTTGTAGCTAGACTCGGAGTCACGCTCATAGGAATCATGAAAATGATCCAAGTCGATGATCTCGCTTGGATTCTCTTTCTCGACAGATTTTCCTAGTGATGGGAATTGTTGAAAGTCTCATTAATTGTTCTCCATCGGGGTCAACCAATTCAATCCTAATGTGCCACGCACCATCCCTTTGTTTTAGTGGCCTACTCCAATCTATTGTCTTTTCTATTAAATATTTCGATTCCTACGTATTTCCGTTAAGATTTATAGGTATAGTTCCTAAGAATTCTACCATCTTTCTAACCACTAAAACATCCTTAAAGGGGTTAAGTTCAGCATCTCTAGCAATTTCCCATTCTTTGGGTAAATGGTAATCTATGAAGTCTTTCTTAGCATAATAATGAGGTCAGGTACCAATACTATCCATACTAGTTCGTGGTTCATAAGACTCTCATTTTCCTAGGGTAGTCCAATAAGGCACATCTTCATCACCTAGGTCGACTTCTTTAACTCCAAATATTGACCTAGTAATTCCTTCTCCTACCGCTATTTTGGCTTTCTTATAATCTATTACAGCACTAGCGGTTGCTAAGAATCCTTTTCCTACAAGTTTGCGAGGGTCTTTCTCCATTTCTATGACATAGAATTCCTCTAAAAGTTTTAACTTCCCGATGTGAACTTCTACATTTTTGACAATTCCTACGGGATAAGACTTAGTTCCATCAGCTAACCCAAAAACATGATTGGTTTCTTCTAATAATCTAATTTTAAGCTTTTTGAAGATATATAATGGGATTAAATTCACGCAAGACCCTAAATCGGCTAAGGTATCAAAAGGCTTGGAGTCTCCTAGCCTACAAGGCAAGGTGAATGTTAGCCTTATTTTTATATAAGTCGAACAAGAATGTCGTCGGTCGTCTTTGTAATAATTAGTCTTGTATGTAATAGGCTAGTCGGGTTCAACGGGCTTGGACTTTAAGCTAATATTGTCCATGTTTGGGGCTAAAGCCCAACACAAGCCAAGCCTGGCCCATGATCAATAGTCCATACGCCACTAGGGCTTTAAGGACTATAAATAGAACCCTCTCCACACATAGAGAGGGTGTTGGTTACCATTCTTTGTATGTGTAATCTTCCAAACTCTTTCCTTTCAATCTAATATTCTTTCTTTCCTTCTCTCTTCTTTTCTCTCATTATATGTGCTTATTGGTTAGCTTATTTGGGATAACATGTGGTATCAATCGCCAAGGTTTTTTTTTGGTGATTTGTTGTTGAGTTTTGAGCTTATTAAGCTTCATATAAGCTTATACGTAGCTTATACGAGCTTATTTTATGCTTATTTAGTCAAAGTTTCTTGTTTTCTATAGATAAGTTTGTTTAGCTTATTAGTTTAGTAGCTTATTTAAGTAGAAACAAGGTTTTTGTTAAAAAAATTCAAGCTTATTTTGTACTTTTTCTTGATATAAAACTGGAGATTTTTTGGTGTTAAAAACCATAAAGTTTGTGTTTTATGTTAAGAGTATCTTCGTTCTACTTAGCTTTGCAAAAAGAATCAACAAAAAACGTTAAAAGTGTGTTTTTAAGTGATTTAAACAGTTGGTTTTCTGAATTTTATGAAGGCATCAAAATTGCCACTGGAATTAACACTAGCCGAAATTGCCATCGGAATTAACACTAGCCGAAATTGCCACTGGAATTAACACTAGCCGAAATGGCCACTGGATTTAACACTAGCCGAAATTGCCACTGGAATCAACACTAGTAGGAATTGCCAACACTAGCCAAAATTGCCAAAAATAACCGATTTTGCCACTTTACCAACCGATTTTGTCAAGATTTTTTTACAATTCTATTTTCATGGTTTCTTCTTGATTTAGTAAAATCCCACGAAATACTTGTGTTTTCTCGGTTTAATCAAGACTTGTAAAATCCCGTGAACTAGATTTCCATCACAACAACAATCACTTTATCTACTTAAGATCCTAGAATATCATTTCACACATCAAAATTTAATGGAATCTTTGAATTTATATTCACAAGAGAGAGCTGCAGTAGATGCTCAAAGAAAAGGTACCATCATTTCTTCCTACCGATGATCCACTTGAAAGGCTTA
>BQNB010021359.1:0-64344 GCA_026074375.1 Tanacetum coccineum | reverse complement strand
TTGAATGAAAAAACCTAATTTAAAATTTTAAAAATCGAGTTGACCCCCGCTGACCGGCGTTGACCGCCGTGTTGACCGTTGTTGATCGCTTTTTTGGCCACCTAGAATAAATCGAGGCGGTTTGTGGCCGCCTAGCGCCTAGGTGGCCGCCTAGACCGCCTTTTACAACACTGCCGACATTCTCCTATCTCAAAAGAAGTATATTTTGGAGCTATTACAAAGTGCTGGTCTTTCTAACTGCAATCCCGTGTCTTCTCCCATGGTTACCTCGAGCTCACTCAGTTTAGATGACAGTACCGCTTTCTCTAATCCAGTAAAATATCAACAAGTAGTGGGTTATTTACAATATGTTATCCTATCTCGGCCTGACATAGCTTTTGCTGTTAACAAGGTATGTCAATATATGCATACGTTATCTTCATGGTACGGTTGAACATGGTATGCTCATACGTCGTTCTGGTTCTACCCTTCAAGCTTTTACTGACGTGCTATGGAAAGGTAATCCCGATACTCCTCTTGGAGATTCAGATGATCGACGGTTCACGGGGGGATTTGCTATATATCTTGGTTCAAACCTTATATCTTGGACCGCTCGTAAACAACGTACGGTTTCACGTTCCTCTCTGAATACATGGCTCTTGCTGACGCTGTTGCTGAGCTCACATGGCTTCAAGCTCTTTTTAATGAGCTTGAAATCCGATCATCTTCAACTCCTATACTATGGTGTGACAATTTTGGTGCAACATACTTGTCAGCTAACCCTATCTTACATGCGCGTACAAAACACGTGGAAATAGACTATCACTTTGTTCGGAAAAATGTTGCTCAAGGAGATCTTCGAGTTCAACATATATCTACACATGATCAAATTGCAGATATCTTTACAAAGCCATTACCAACTTCTTGATTTCTCTTTCTAAGATCCACCCGTTTTTAGCTTGCGGGGGCGTGTTAGACCAAACTAGATTAGATGGGCCGGTCCAATCATATAGATGGGCCGTACCCATTAGGTTATGTGTTAGTTGCTTAATCTTTAAGCCATGACATTAGTATAAATACACATACAATCTAATGTACAAATCACAATTACAATTACAATAATATATACCCTTTGAGGTTTTATATGGTTCATCTAAAGTTTACTCACCATAAAAAACGTTTTCTCTCAAAAACATTCTTCATGTACCATAAATCTCCCACAATCTCCTTTCTGTTCAGAAATTTTGTCATGATAATGATGTTTTTTTTAATTTCACACTTCTTATTTTGTTGTAAAAGACGAGTCTACACACACCACTCTTCTCACTGGCCCTAGTAAACACGGTCTCTACACCATCACTCTTCCTCAACTAAAGTCCATCAATAAAGTATCTTTTTCGGCTGTACGAGCTTCCCCAACCATTTGGCATAGACGGCTCAGACATCCTCATCAACGTCTTTTGCATTCTATGCTTTCTAATTTTTCTCTTCTCGTTACAAATAAAAGTCTGTCAAGTTTCTGTAATTCTTGTCCATTGGGAAAATCTTCAAAACTACCTTTATTTGAATCTGGATTTCGAAGTAACAATATTTTAGACTTGGTTTATTGTGATGTTTGGGGTCCCGCACCTTTGTTATCTTTTGAAGGTCATAGATATTTTATGTTGTGTGTTGATCATCATTCTCGTTACATGTGGATATATCATTTAGCTCAAAAATCTGATGTGTATTCCACTTTTAAATCATTTGTGCAAATGGTTGAACGTCAATTCACAACAAAATTAAAGAATGTTCAAACCGATTGAGGTGGTGAGTTTCGCAATTTAGCTTCGTTTTTCTCTTCGCTAGGAATTATTCACCGGCGATCTTGTCCTCATACAAGTGAGCAAAACGGCTTTGTTAACGTCGCAATCGCCACGTTGTGAAGACCGGTCTTACTCTTCTTGCTCAAGCATGTGTTCCTCAACGTTTTTGGCATTATGCTTTTAATACTGCTGTTTACCTAATCAATCGCATGCCCTCTCGCACATCGACAAACAAGTCACCTTTTGAACATATATTCAAACGGTCTCCCGACTACCCTTTTCTTCGTGTCTTTGGGTGCCTATGTTTTCCCCATCTTCGTCCGTACAATCGTCACAAAATGGATTTCCGTTCCACTCCGTGTGTCTTTCTTGGCTACAGCCCCTCCCATCACGGATATCGCTGTCTTGATATCTCTACCGAGCGTCTTTATATTGCTCAACATGTTTGTTTTAATGAAGCACAATTTCCCTTCGATATCCCTAAAACAACTTCCCCACCCCCTTCGAAAACATCTCCCTATTACTCCTCGGAATCACCTTATGTAATTCCTACTACAGACCATCCAAGTCCATCTTCACCTCACCGATTTCATCTCCATCATCAGTTTCACATTTGAGTCCAACTTCTCAAACTTCTCCCGAGTCTTCTAATGGTCAACCATCTCCCGTATCGACTACATTGATACCAACACCACCACCACCACCTCCCATCACTCGGCAACGTCCTGCAAATCTTCGTCAAAATCTCAAACAACGGGTTCCCTTCAATCCTTCCGCAAATCATGCTACCGTCCTCCCCACTACCATTATTGAACCAACCTCGTTTACCGTTGCCAACAACTTTTCGGAGTGGCGTCAAGCTATGAAAGAAGAGTATGATGCTCTCATGAAAAATGGAACGTGGTCTTTAGTACCTCGTGCTTCTAATACCAATGTTGTTGATGGTAAGTGGGTATACAGGTTAAAATGGGACAAGAATGGTGCTATCACTCGTTACAAAGCAAGATTTGTTGCCAAAGGTTTTCGGCAACAACTAGGTATTGATTTTCATGAGACCTTCAGAATGCATTTCTTCATGGAATTCTTAAGGAGCAGGTTTAACCTCCGGGCTTTATTGATCCACAACGACCAAATCATGTATGTTTGCTTCATAAGTCTCTTTATGGCTTAAAGCAGGCCCCACGCGCTTGGTTTGAGCGCCTCTCCAAGGCTCTCTTCGATCTCGGTTTCAAAGGCTCCAAAACGGATCCATCTTTGTTTATTTATTCGCGTGGAGACACACATTTGTACATTATATGTGGATGACATCATTGTTACAGGTAATAATAAGGGCACTATCGACAATATAATTTGTCAACTTGGATCCGCTTTTGCATTAAAAGATCTCGGGCCACTTAACTACTTCTTGGGTATTGAAATTGTTCCGCATGTGTCCGACATTCTCCTATCTCAAAAGAAGTATATTTTGGAGCTATTACAAAGTGCTGGTCTTTCTAACTGCAATCTCGTGTCTTCTCCCATGGTTACCTCGAGCTCACTCAGTTTAGATGACAATACCGCTTTCTCTAATCCAGTAAAATATCGACGAGTAGTAGGTTCTTTACAATATGTTACCCTATCTCGGCCTGACATAGCTTTTGCTGTTAACAAGGTATGTCAATATATCCATGCTCCGACGGAGAATCATTGGTCTGCAGTTAAACGGATTTTACGTTATCGGTTGAACATGGTATGCTCATACGTCCCCTTCTGGTTCTACCCTTCAAGCTTTTACTGACGTGCTATGGAAAGGTAATCCCGATACTTCTCTTGAAGCTTTCTCAGAGGATGGAGATTCAGATAATCGACGGTCCACGGGGGGATTTGCTATATATCTTGGTTCAAACCTTATATCTTCGACCGCTCGTAAACAATGTACGGTTTCACGTTCCTCTACAGAAGCTAAATACAAGGCTCTTGCTGAGAGCTCATATGGCTTCAAGCTCTTCTTAATGAGCTTGGAATCCGTTCATCTTCAACTCCTATACTATGGTGTGACAATCTTGGTGCAACATACTTGTCAAACCCTGTCTTTCATGCGCGTACAAAACACGTGGAAATAGACTATCACTTTGTTCGGGAAAATGTTGCTCAAGGAGATATTCGAGTTCAACATATATCTACACATGATCAAATTGCAGATATCTTTACAAAGCCATTACCAACTCCTCGATTCCTCTTTCTAAGATCCAAGCTGCAGGTTGTTGCCCGTCCTTAGCTTGCGGGGGCGTGTTTGACCAAACTAGATTAGATGGGCCGGTCAATTATATATAGATGGGTCGTACCCATTAGGTTATGTGTTAGTTGCTTAATCTCTAAGCCATGACATTAGTATAAATACATATACAATCTAATGTACAAATCACAATTACAATAATATATACCCTTTGAGGTTTTATCAAAATCTACCTTTATTTTTAATTTGAAATATCTTTTTATCTATTTATTTTTTTATGATTTAATTTCTATCATATTTTTTAAAATTTTGTGCTCTTTAATTCCACATCCAGATATATTTTTATTAATTTTTAGTTTTTTTTTATTTTTAAACCCCTCAAAACGTGCGCGGGTAACATGCTAGTTAATAACTAAGGTGTGTTTGGCGCGGAGCATTTAGGAGCGGTGAGCGATAAGCGTTGTGATTTTTAATGCTCGTTTGGCAAGCAAGTAGCTTTATCTATTTTTTTGAAATGCTCATTTTCCAAAGCTGCATGAAGTAGCATTTAGGAGCGTTGATCATTGAGAAGTTGTTTTACACATCATGAATATACCTACAAGTAACAATTGCTCCTAACTACTAATAAATAAGTAGAAATTAACACTAGGAACTGAAGTTCAACTTGTTTTTTTTTTTTTAAATTGTCTAACAATCGTAGTAGTTTGATAATTAAAAAAGGATGGGGGATTGGAGTTGAATAATCATTACCTTTGAGCAAAACTTTCTAGATTGAACTAACGGCATAGTAGTAGTAGTTTTGAACAAGAAGGGGCATTTTTTGATGCTAAATTTTGAGTTAAAATTAAGGGAGATAAGTTGGGTTTTTATAAATGACCAAGGAATATTATTGGAGTTGAACGTGAAGAGAGTTTGTTAAAGTCGTTGGCCAAAGTTCGAGTTGTTGAAGGAGTGACCGCCATTTTCTGGTGTCGGTTTGGTTTGGTTTGGTTTGGTGTGTGTAGAGATTGATCATTTTTGTGTGTGTATAAATTCAAGTTTGGGCCCCACTTAATGATATTTCTTCTTTTTCCTTTTCGAATTAGGTTCTGGAAACTGGAATTGGAACAAACTTGAGATATGCAAAGGGTGTGCTGATTTTATTCGTTTGATAAGTAAAAATAGTTAGTTTCATGTACTTGTAACTTAAATCCTATAAACCTATCTTTTTTTTTAACGGCAACTTTATTAAAAGAAAACTAACAAGGAGCTAGAATTACAACTATAAACCTATCCTTTAAGTGAGAAAAAAGTTTGTTTTCTTTTTAATTTTATGTTACCAAGATTATTGTTAGACTTGATGGAGTGGGCGGTGAGTTGAAAGTCACACGTCACTCACCAAAACAATCACGGGTGAGGAAGGGAAAATAGCTAAGGCAAATGGTGAGTCGCTCACCATTTGTGAAAGAATAAAAATTGTGGGCTTTTTTTTGTTAGAATGTTTTTTATTTTGTTTTTGACTGTGTGAGGTATTTAGCGGGATATATATTTGTATAAAAGGGTTGTCAGGATCGGGATCCTACCTAGGATCGTTTTTCTCGTTGCAAGATCGGAATCACAGGATCGTATGAGGATCGGACTAGGATCGGAAATGCCACTAAAGCTCTTTTTTTATCAGGAGTCACATATATTTAGAGAGTATATAATATCAAACACCGATAAATGCGACTTCTTTTATGAAAAAGTACCATAAAAATAAAAATAATGCAATGCCACCATTAAGTTCAAGTTTCAATCGTTAGATTAATGTGATTTGAGTTAAAGTAGGCAAAAAACAATAAGTAACATAGGCTTCTAGTAAAATCCGATTGTTAAAGATCCTACGATCCTGTGTGCGATCCTACGATCCGACACCGATCGTGCTCGATTTGAGATAAAAACATAGGTCTGTGGTAGGATCGGATCGTTTACGATCCTACGATCTTGCTTGCGATCCTACGATCCTAGACCGATCCTGCTTAAATTAAGATCCTACTACGATCATGATCGGTTTCTATATGTGAGATCGTAGGATCGTACGATCCTACGATCAGAATCGCGATTTTAACAACCTTATAAAGTAGGTATTTTAATGAAATGTGAAAGGATGGTGATCAAAACAGCTAAAAGTTGAGAAGGAGTGAAATGAGATAAAAAAGACAAAGTGACACTGATGTGGACAAGGAGAAGGTAATGACCACTTACCACTCCTAGCCTTATAGGGTTAATACTCTTATAGGGTTAATACTCATATGACAAGGATATATAACATGTTATGTAACTCGTTGACATACATTGCTCTCTTATGATGTAAGCAGGTAACATGTTACGACTACTTTTTATGGAAAAACAATCATAATATTATATATATACACATTTATCATTACATATACTGCCAAAAACAGTAACGGGCTACTGTTCATCGATGAACAGTGTAGCCCACATCGGCTAAGCCCGATAGTTACTGTTCATCGGTTAAAAAAAATTTTGGTAAAAATTTTTTAATACCGGTGGTTACTGTTCATCGGCCGAAAAAAAAAAAACTTTATACTCCCCCCTTCTTTCGTCAAAAATAAGAAGAAAAAAAAAATTACGTTTACGACTTTCTATCGGCCTGGGTAAAAAAAAATATATATATATATATATCCCCTTTATTGAACAAAAAAAATTGTCATTTAATATGAGAAAAAAACAAACTATTAAACATGAGACCGAAAAAATTAACCTGAACAAAAAAAATTGCACTCACCTCAATAACGCTTATGCAGCGAAAAATAACGCCATTTATATGATTACTCTACAATGATCAATAAAAACATTAAGGGCTACTGTCATCGGCCCAAATAATATATTTTTTTTAAAATTATACCGGTGGTTACTGGTTAATCGGCGGAAAAAAAAACTTTATTCTCCCCTTCTTTCGTCAAAAATAAGAGAAAAAAAAAATTACGTTTACGAATTTCTATCGGCCTGGGCCAAAAAAAAATATATATATACCTTTATTGAAAAAAAAAATTGTCATTTAATATAAGAAACAAAACAAATAACTATTTAAAAAATGGACCGGAAGTAATTAACTCCCGAACAAAAAAATACGCCCCGCAATAACGCGCGAAAAAATAACGCCCGCAGCAACGCGCGGGTAATTTTTGCTTGTTCCATAACAAGAATTGAAATAGGAATAGGAACAAACAAGAAAAATATTTCTCGTTGATTCTGAGTGTTTGAGAAAGAACAAGAATGTTAGAACAATGACATGTCATAATTCTATTAAGAGCGAAAGATAGAGAAATCGTATACTCTCTTTGAGGTATGATGTACGAAGACGATGTATCTTGCGTCTTCTATTTTGTAAAGCATTGTACGAGTAATTTTTAGACTTAAAAGAGTTAATGTCATAACAGAATCATTAATCACTCGTCATTTGCCCATGACTGCACACCCAAACGCATGCAAGTACGCAATGAACTAGCTATCGGTTAAAAAATGGGGGGCGCCCTTTTGCAAAGCTGATTTTACCTATTGCACCTTGATCTACAATCAATAAGCACGCAACACCCTAGGCGTTGACTTTATGTCGTTTGGAAAATAATGTTAATTGTAACTGTTCAATGCTCAGATTGGCTAGCACACCTAGTAAATCAACAAAATCACATACATTGGGCAACAACATTCAAAGCAAATAATATATAAAATAAATAATGCAGTTTAATATAAAGTTTACCAAAATCCAAAGGATATAACGTAATTACTTGTCCCATGAAACACGTGGTTTTTCTCATGGGACTCAAGGAAGCCCATAAATACTAGGGCCGAACAAAAAGCTCTCCAGCTTTATATACATCATCAGTAAGCCATTTCACCTCATAAACATCAATTATCTCAATTGAGTTTGGTTTTTTTTCACTTAGAAGAGACGCTCATTTCTCTACATATTTTTCTGATGATAGCTCAGATCTCAATTGACACGTTTTCGGTTTATGGGAATGATCAGAAGTCAAACTCTCCAGTTGCCTGAAACAAAAAAGCAGAACTGATAAGTTGGGCAAAAAATGATGAAAACAGGTGACAATTTTAACCCATTTCTAATGAATTGTTAACACGGTAGTTATGCATGTAGTTATGCATCACGTTAGTATACAAATAGTTTTTTAACAAAAAAGAGCAGAACTGTAAGCCAGGCAAAACCTCATATGGAACACGCTAGTTTTACAAACAGATTTTTAAGCTATACACAGAACCTGTATCAACTCTAAAATTGACAAGCTCACCCCAAACCCGCAATCCAACTCGCCCGCCTTCCCATTTCTGTCTACTAAATATATACATACATCATACATGGCACATATAGATCGCATAAGTTATACAAAAATACTTTAAAAAGTACACAAAGACATGATTACAGTCAGCCAGACCCAGCCCCGTACAAAAAATGACCAATTTACATCCAAACCCATAACCCAACCTGCCGATTTCATCACTTCTACTAAATGTATACTCCATTGTCCCAATGAGATTGCAACTTTTAACAAAGACTAAGTGATTCTAAGAATTCAACTATTAGTAATGTGGCCCTTTACAGTCCTTGTATGCCCTCCAATGACAGCAATAGCACCAATAAGTAATGATGATACGAAGTACATAATTTGAACAAACGAAAAGAAAGCGCTGAGTTTTAGTAGGAAGCTTTAGATGAAAGGTATAGATTTCTGTAGGACCAAGGTGGTAACTGAATTTGGGGAAACAAAGTGATCTTAGAACAATCGCAATCAAGAATAAACAGAACAAACCTTATTGAACAAAACATCTTTGTTGTTTATATGCATGATGCCATCTTTGAGTGTGCACCTCCACCTGCTCTTGGCGCGAGTCACCTGCCATTCAGTTTTACGTTCATAATAAGTGATCATTGTAGACATTTTTAAAGGTCATACACAGCAAATTGCTTAGAGTATGCCATTATGATTACAAAAAAAATAAAACAATGGACAAAAAAACTACAGATAAAGTGTAGCCTGAAGAAAAAATTGTATGTATGGGGGACTTCCCGGTACATTATCCCATTTTATAAGTACAATATGTGTCAAATAGACAAACAGGAGTACAAAAACTATATAGCTATATTGAGGCTGCAAGTATCTGAATTGCTTTGGGCAACTTTCAACTTACTTGACCCATTTGACATGTTTCCTCGATAACTATTTTCTAATTTTACCCATTTAACATCATACAAACGGAATTGACCTGTTTACATATAAATCCCTGGAGATTTGCCTTTTTTTCTAGCAGATACATATTGATATATTGTATACCTTGTCGAACTGAGCGAGAACCAAATGCTGTGTATTTAGTTCCTCGCCTTGGTCCACATCATCCAAATCATCGTCATCATCATTTTCGTTCAATGGCTCATCTTCATCATCATCCAACAGATCATTTTGATTGATCATGGCAGGAGTTGGTGCTTGCATGTCTAAACAGGCGGAGAACATAAAATACCAAATTCAGAACAAAAAATCAACAAACAGGCAGACAAACTTGCTCCTAAGGGGATCATAAGTTTACCTTGAGGAGCGGGTGTGTTTGCTACATTATAGTCTTCGTTCACCACTCCTTGATAGTTGTATATCTTGAGAAACAAAAAGTAAATAGTTAATAATAAATGCAAAATTTGGCAGATGATGCTCTTCAATAAGTGTCACTGAACAAGATCATACGCTCTGGGGAATATTTATTAGATATACTTTTATTTATAAGGATAAGATCATTGATGCATGAATACAGCCCTTTGGCCAGGTTCAGAGAATTCCTTATTTCAAAAGTTTTTCAAGGCCCGTCCCCTTTAAACTTGCACCACTTATCACTCTCATTCTCATTCAACCCTCAAACCAAAACATCCTAACATTTAAAACTGTTAGAAATTTTAAATGTAGAAACAATTTAGAGAGAAAGGGAAGGGAAGTTAATAAGTTAGTTCTTGAGTTAGAGGGAAAGGAAAGAAAAATTGATGGATTTGCAATTATGCTCTTACTGTTGTGTAATATTTGAAATTTTTAGAGTTAGTAAGAGCCAGGACGTGTTTGTTGTTTAACATGTTATAAGATGTTATTAATTTTCTTTCCCTCCCTTTCCATCCTGAAAAAACTCGAAAACACATGTAGGTATCAATTGGAGGTATCAATTGGAAAATATCTCCTGCCTCATGTGTGTGTGTGTGTATCCAGCAAGAATGAAATTGCATGACTTTCTAATTCAATTGTTCTCAGAAACAGGTAGGATTTGGGGTTCTGTTTGTAGGAATGAAATTGCATGAGAATGGTAATTTAATTTCCCCTGAATTTTTAGTGGCTTTCTATTGAGTTAAGTGTATCAAAGGAGACACACACAGAGAGATACATAGACCATAAACAGCCATGGGTATTCATTCGACTCGGTATCTATGAATACACACCTTGAATGGGAGATAGACAATAACAAATGTCACTGCTCTAAATTCCATAAATACAAAACTAAGAACTAGGAACCGTGAACCAAAGTATCTAACCCAAAAGATTTACTGTGTTGCAGCTATACCCCACATAAAACTTCTGGTAGAGTGTGTATGTCGTTGTTAGAAAAGTGAATGATATAAAAACTGAATTAGCACCTTAAGAGAATATTTGTTTTAGCTTGCATGCCTACTTAAGACAAGAATATACTTAGATAAGCATATATCTCACAGGTACCATTCTGAAACTGAGAGATGAATGTGGCCATCCTGATGGCACACACATGCATATTTGCCAACTCTTACCAGCAACATTAACATTGGGAGAGACCAGATGACCAGTGGAACTTAAAGCGCAAGTGAGTGCGTGTAAGAAGAAACAAGAAGCAAATGCTTACATTTGGTGTAGAAAGTGAATCATCATAGGGGTCTGGAATAGGCCCATCCAGTTGAGGAATCCTAGAAGAGAACGTAGGTCCATGACCAGATTGAGAATTGCTCCCTTGACCAACCTGACAAACAGAACATATGCCAAACATATCATTAGATACAGACAAAAAAAAGACATCCTTCAAATTATGAGATAGAAATGCATGGAGGAACATCATTATTATCCCTTTAAATGTTTGTGTTTGCTATATGGATTTGAATTGCGTAATATTGTTCCAATCAGCTTTTGCAAACCCCAACTAGTTATATAATAGAAGGCTTGTTACTAAAGGTTGTACTCATGAGAAGTTACCAGCAAAGAAAATCAATAATGCATTAGCCATTAACCAATTAGTCCAACCTCACAAGAAGCATACATGCTGTGTTGAATGTATTGCAAGTTTTCACCAATCTGTGCTGGCATCAACTCCTAATTAATACTTCTCTATGTCAAGGATTTACTTCATTGTTACATCAGGAAAAAACATGTTTTCAGTTATTAAAATGATATTTCCAGTCGTCAATAAGTAGTGTTGTATCCTATAATAATGCGAGCACGGCTTGGTAACACTATCTTCAGCTTTACTGGTAATTTTCAAGTTTCACACTTTATATGTATAAACATCAGGTAACTTTTATGATACTGATGAAAAATAAAAGGTGTCCAGTATCCTTTTTCGCTAGCTGAAAATTAAATGTGGGTCAGTTTAACAGTATAGTGTCACAGTAGGGAGTTTAGCTAGTGTTCTATCACATGATGCTTAGGGCCTTTGGGGTGATCTTGCGTGAGGATTAATATGCGGTCATAGCTGATTATGTTCACACAGACATTTAACTTCATAATGACTTTCAAGGACTCCGTATCCCATATAACTTATTAGATCTACAAAATTGCGCTCACATAGATATAGATGAAATTTCGGGAGAAAGTAGCAATAAAGAGAATCAAGTAGCAGCCTTTAAAAAAAGGAGAATCAAGTAGCAGAACTGCAAGAACAATTACACAGACCTCTTATAAAGACAAATCGAAAACCAGACACAGCAACAACAACAACATACCCAATCCCACTAGAGCGGGGTAAATAGAAAACTAGATAGAACATGTTATATGTCCAAATATAGACATTTGAAAGTAATAAACACAAGAAGCGTCACCTCAACCTTATCAGCTATCACATCTGCAGCTCCATCTTGCTGAGGAATATATCCGCCTGGACGAAATTGAGGAGGGAACTCATCCCGCTTACGCTTTCCAGACAAGAGGAAGAAATCCTAGAATTAAAAGTATGATCAAATAACATACACTTGTAAGGTTCAATATATCATTAACATAAAAATACATCCAAAAAAACTGTAGACAGAATAACCAACAAAAAGAGTAACTGCACAAGTTACAAACAGAAGACTATGGACACTCTTGATTTCACAACATACCAACCACTACATAATAAGCACCTGAATGCTTTAAGTTGAAAAACTACCTGTTAACTCAGAAGTTGATAAGCTGATAAGATAATCAGGAATGTGAAATCAGGAAGTTGAAAAACTACCAGTTAATTCAGAAGTCATTTTACTATAGCACATATGTTTGCGACAGGAGTGTCCAAATAAAACTAACAGCCAATTGCACCCACCATTCTAGTAAGCTGCCAAACTATCATCAATTCGTTAAAGCACCCTTATAGTGTTTCCAATACAACAACAACAACCATACCCAATCCCGCCGGAGCGGGGTATGGGGGAGGTGGGATGTAGACACTCACACCCTGTCACACCCTTACCCGAGGGTAAAGGGACTGCTTTAAGTTAGTGTGCAACAAAAAAGGGTAGCAAAGGCAATGAACAAAAGAAAAAAAAACAAAGCATATAGAACTAAAGAACAGCATACAATCATATAGACAAAGAACATACAAGCAGACATAAAATATAGACGTGTACCGACATAGAAACAAGAAAGCAAGCAAGCATAATTAAGGAAAATAAGGCACTACGGACACATAAAGAACGTATACAGTAGATTTAGCAAAACAGATAAAAACAAGCATGAGCATGCAGGAAGGCACAGGAAGAAAAAAAACGCATACCGAGTACCGACATAGATACAATGGAGCAAGTAAGCATAAAAAAGGAAAATAAGGCACTCCGGGCACCTAAAGAGCATATATCAAAGAGGCACAAACAAGAATGGTAGAGCAAAACAGATAAATGAAAGCATAGCAGCCAAAAACGCATACCAAAGTAAAAATAAGACATGCATAAAATCCAAAAAGCCAACAGAGACCTAAAAAAAATCTAAAACATACAGGGGGGAAGAGCAAAAACGAAAGAACCGGTGCTGCGTATAGGCAAGAAATCCTAAAAGGCAGGATGGTCCTACGCGCAAAAGAAAAGGCTCTGTACTTGGGAATGCAATGTGACCCTATACCTATGCGCCCTACTCAACTACACATTTGCATTGTAGTGTTTCCAATAGTTTCCCAAAACATTAAAAACGCCAATTGCACTTATAAACTTATATAACAATCATTCTATGTCCCTAACACCAAGGAAAGGGGTTAAGACCATGGTTAACACAATCCTATGTCCTATAAGTCTATAACTCAATAGAAAGCAATTGAAAACATTTAGTTGTGTCTACTCTACTAATTTTGCTCAAGACCAAGTTTAACAATATTAAGATGCCATCTCATCAGGATTCAATCAATCTCCATTGTTGTAAAAAAAATAGACAATATTGAAGCATATGGTGTGTTATATAAGTTGCTGGGTCCTACTATTGATAAGTGCGCCAAGTCATCTGAAACTTTGATGCTAAACTTCACTTCCTCGGAGTTAAAAAGGTTAAAAAAAAATTGAACTTCACTAGTCTTCTTCATTAACTCGGGGTCAAACAAGCAGAACTTCTCATAGTTTCACATGCTGGAGTTTTACAATCTTAAGCCTAGCTTAGCAATGTGTGTTACGTAAGACGAGACGGAGACTGAGAGTAGCACATGATCCCCTCAAGCTTATGATTTCACGTCAAACGACTTCTTTAATTCATGGCTTGAATCAATAAAGACGGAACTTATAAAAAGCAAATTATAACTAGCAATTTTCCGATGTCACGTCATAAACTCATAAGTTGATCTGCACACTTATAAGAACCAACTCTTTCGACCACAGGTAGAAGAAAATATTATATAATATAGTTGAAAAGAGGGAAAATGCCATTAATGGCACCTTAAATGATGATAAATGCATTTAAGTAAAATTTGTTGTCCTTTTGCCGTATTGTAATATGAGAAATTTAAGTATATGATTCAATTTCCATTTCTATGTCAACTAAGATTAATTCGTCTCTCTTAATTATAAACTTTGTGGTTGTACAAATAAACCAAAAAGTGGTTGGCTTATTAATTTATAATTATGTAATATATAAGAAGGATATTACACCAACAAAATTGTCTTCGCCTTTGAACGAATATAACTATACAGGCAAACTCAAGAGATTATTCAATGATAATTATATCATAATGGTAACCTGGGTTGTTGGCTGATTAGCTTGATTGGCTTGACTGGCTTGATTGGCTGCTAGTCTGTCAGGATCTTCACGGCCTTCAACGTAAGCTGCAGGATAATGAAATTTATAAAATTAGCATATTATATAATGCATGTATACATGTAAAATTGTAAATATGCATATATGTTTGATATCACAACTAAGAGATATCTTACCAACATTGACGTCAAGAGGGGGCCTTTGGGCTTGGGGTATCCAAGGTGATGGTGGTTGCTGCACAAAAAATAAGCTTATTTTAATTTGTCTAGAGCACCCTAATGATCATCTATAACCAAAACGGAAAAAGTTCGATGGAGAGGATAAGAAGAATACACTTGCCATGTATGTGTTAGGCTGCCTCACAGAAGCTCCATTCTCGTGTGGCGAAGAATAATCGCTTGGAGTGATGGGAGTACCTCCAGTAGGTATATTGTATGAACTGTCTACCGTGCCCGGTAAAGGTGTTGGAGCTGTTCCGGGTAACGGTGTTTGAGCAGGCAACGGCGTTTGCATTGGAGTCTGCAATGGCGTCTGCAGATAAAACCAACATTAAAAAAAACAACCCACAAAAGACAAACTAATCAATAACATAAAGACAGTCCAACATTTCATACAATATACACTTAGTTTGCCACCAACTATAGCGTATATAAACTTTTTTTTCCTCTTTACTCTTCACAAACTTAATTCCACATAACTAAGCTTTACAATCATAACCGATTAACTTACGCTCAATCAAATAAAGTAATACAACCATCCCCCTCATAAGTCAACTCCGAAAGCAACTAACTTTCTCCAAGAACATACTCCCTCCGGCCCATTTTAATTGTCAGCATTGCTATTCTAGCTTGTGCCGAAATAACTTTTCATGTTCAATGATAATAATATCCTACTTTACCCTCGATTGATTACTATTACTTAACTTTCACTAGGGACTGGTGTCTTAAAGGCACGTATCTCAGGGAGTGTTTGAATTAGCACATTTCTAGCTTAAGAGCTTATCGAGCTCATGTACTTAACTAAAAGGGTGCTTATTTAAGCTTATTATTGGGCTTGTGAGCTTATTTGGCTCGAACTATACTTCATAAGCTTATTTTTTCAGTTCATTTTCGGATTTATGAGCTTACTATGCTCAGACAAACACCCCCTAAGCCAACGAGCTCAACTTGCTAAGCTCATAAGCCGAAATAAACACCCTCAACTCACTTTTAATCCATAAACAATAAAATCGGGATGGAGTAACTACACAAACAATGACTTACAGGCGGAAAGAGCAAATCAGCAGTAGGAGTCTCATACTCATCCGGGCCTTCATACGGCACATTCAAATCATGCACGGTATTCGCCCCAACAGTTGCGGGCCCCATCGCTTTCGCAACGGCAGATCTATCAATAGGTCCAACAATCGCACCAGCTTGCATCATCTTCATCTCCCACAACTACACATAATTCACAGATCCAACCACATAAACTAATTCACAAATAAATATAATTAACAGATCTAAAATAAATAGAAAGACTTACGGATTGAAGCTCAGTAAGGACACCTTCACCAGGGCCAGCATTGTTGGTGAATTCTTCGCGGACTTTGGTGATGACGTCTTCAATTACTTGAATGTAAACGTTGCTTGTTGTGGACATGATTAAATTGATGAGTTGAATTAAATTAAATTTGGGGAGTGTTTGTTTTAGGGCTTGGAAAAGAGGGGAGATAATGGGGAAATGGAATAAAGAGAGGAATATAAATAGGTTTGCATCCGTTGTTACTTGCTTGGTCGTCTTTATATCTCTCTCTATCTTTATATGTGTCTTACGTGTCGGAGTAGCTGTTTCCCATTTTAACGTACATGCGTTAGTTGCCTACTACATTGTCCATGTATTCTTAGGAGGTTTATATAACATAAGTCTAATTTTCCGGTTTATTTTGAGAATCGTAGGTTTATATAAATTTATTACGATATGATAAACTTATATAAGCTCAAAAGTCTTCAAATAAGCCAGAAAAATAAGGTTTATGAAATATAAGCCGAAATCAAATAAGCTTATAAGCCGAAACAAACACCCCCTTAGTTTCTATTAAATGTTGTAAATTATTATACTATATATTGTATATGCTAAAAGTATTCTCTCACATTGCAACAGTGCACACTCACACATCTACAGTAACTTGAGTGTTTTAATCAAAAAACAATATTTTTTTAATCCTCACAACTAATCACTTCTCAAACATACACGTAACATAAATGGTGGTGACTCGTCACTCTTACCCACCTTCTTCATCTACCACAACCCATTTTTTCATAGTTTTCACCGAATAAAACACACACACACACACACTGACCAAATGGTGCCCCTTTTTTTATATGTCAGTTCATGACTTCATATCCTTAACCCAAGGGGATAATGTCGATGATTTATGCAAAGATGATGAAAAAGAAAGCGACATATATGTAAGACGTATAACTGATTTTAGCTTTCTTTTTAATTTCGGATATTGAATTGGGATTTTTTTTGTTTTTTAGATTTCGGTTATATTGAAATTTTGGTATAGATTAATTAAGTTGGAATTTGATGGGTTTAGGTTTAATTGTGTTTAAATTTGGGGATTCTGAAATTTAGGGTTTTGGGGTTTGTAAATTGTTGTGATAATTTTGATTTTCTTTTTCGCAGTAAATCATGACGGGAGTTTAGTAGATGCATATGATGTGATACTATAGGAAAGGGAAACCTGGCTCAGTTTGGTTTTGAGAGGTGAAAAGAGGTATTGTAATGAATTGTTGCAACTATTTATTTTTTGCTAAAGTTGTTGCAAGTAATTTAGTAAAGTGTTGTTGGTTTTTATTTCAGCTTCATTTTAGTTCTTCGCCTTTTCTTATTTGTTGTAGCTGAAGCAATTTTCGGTTGTGTTTGTGAAAAATATGTTCATGTGGTGTATAAATTGGTTTAAAAGCAAGTTCAAAATTAGAATTAGATTGGTAATATGGTTTTCATCTTTCAGGGAACCTAAGAGGAATGAAGTGAAATAGTGGTTGTCAGTGCCCCTGTGTTTCGGCCGAGGGCTTTGAGCCAAAACCTCCATGCTGCAAATCAAAAACATGAAGCGATAGTGGCTATTAACAATAGATTCTTTCTGCTATGGAAATCCCGTGTACGTATACTTCTTCCTTTCCTAAGGTTTGGTCGTGCATTTTGAACATTTTAATAGAGATTGTTGGTGCAATATTGACTAGGATCTCCTTTATGTTTTAATGATGACAAATAAATGTTCGCAAAACGTAAAATTAAAAACGATAGCCAAAATCCGTAAAACCAGACTTTTACGTCTGGAGCGTTAGGCACGCGTCAGCGCATGGCCAGCGTGCTACACGCGAAGTCTGTTTTACAGATTTTACAATTGTCGGCTTTCCTCTTACCCGACACATGTGGAAACTTCAATAAAGGTATGTACATGATATTTGAGCATTTAGAAACACTCCAAATGAGGTCTAGACTTAGAGAGGAGTAAAAACGAATCCTCCCGTTTTTCTATAAAACGTCAACTCATATCTTTTATCAAACGCCTCTAGCTAAGGCCGAGACTTATTTCTAAACCTAGTATGATCATCAACATACCAACAAGCAAAAGTAATTATTTGACCTTAATCCGGATTTACGTTGTTCTTAATCACGTAACGGGTTTTACTTCTTTATTGGTCAAACTAAGTCAAAGGCCACTTTGTGTAAACGTATCCTTTCTCGTTATGGGATATACCTTACTTAAGATGCAAAGCATTTAGCTTGTTTGCATCAAGATGATTAGTGATCAATTCCATTGTTGATTATCATGGATTAAAGTCTAAATGACTAATTGAGTTTGTGGTATTTGAAAGATAATCATACTTTGACTTTTCCCACTTCCTTACCCATACATGTTTTACAAACTCACATGCATTCCTCACGTGTACAAGTCCACACTTCTTCTACACAATCCTTCTACCCATTCTTCCTAATCACTTGTTTACCTTTCTTACCTAACAAGTGATTTTATCTCTTCCACACGCACTCCAAACATCTTCTTCCTAAACAATCGTATAATCACATTTGCCCACTCTTTTCTCTCTTAATGGCAATGTGATTATTAATCTAAATCAATCCTTTGATTTCATCCTTACCCTCATCTTCATCTTCAAACCTTCATACACATAAACCTTCACCAAATAAACCTCAAACTTTATCCTCAAAATGCCAACTCACATTCTGTTACACAATGTACCTTCATTGTACTTGTTCTATCTTATGTCCCATTCATTCCCAACTAAGGATATTCCATATCTTTTCAAAACATTCTCCACCACTCATTTACTATTCATCTTCTTCTCCATAACATTTAAATTTCACACATATACTCCATCGTCTTCACCCTTGATCAAGACACTTCATCAATCAAAGTTCCCACACTCTTTTCTCCACCCTTGGATTGATTTCAAACAAACACAACAAACACACTTTCTCTTCTACCCTTGATCTAGCCACCTCATCAATCTAATATACCTCATTCTCTTCTCAACCATTGGATTGTATTTTCATCTCAGGCAAACACACTTCTTCTCACAAACATACACTTCTTACTCACATAACAAACACACCTCTCTCTCTACCATTGATCTTGCCACTTCACTTATCCAACTCATCTTTCTTCATCTCATCTCAACCCTCAGTTTCAAAAAAAGATCAATCGGCTCCCTTCTATCACATCAACATCACATTCTATCCAAATCATTACAACTCATATCCAACTTACCCCATCCTTATCCTTAACATTCAAATTCAAATTTTAAATTTAAATCCTAAGGCTCCTAAACATCCCATCATGACAACTCATCTCAACCTACTCTTTCTCATCTTTATCCCACATGTCTATTGTTTGAATTTGAAATTCAAATCATCCATCCAACATTCACTCTTCCTCTCCAAGCCAAGGAATATTCCTTTGGCATATTCCTTTCTTTCCTAACTATGCCAACTCATCACCCTAACCATGGTTAATTTCTAACTAAACCAAATACATGTGAGGGATACCCAAATATACCCTTTGTCTAATACTTCTTCTTTATCTCTTTTATAGTGGACAAACATCCCCAAATCTTCTTATAAATTACTTCACAAAAGTTTTTATCAAATGGCTATTTGAGTTGGTCGACCTTTAGTAAGAATAGTGGAAATGTCAAAGTGTGAAGTACAATTGGTGGTTTAGCAAGAACGGGTAGTTAAAATGCTAAAAAACCCGAAAACCCAGAGTCGGGATTTTGGCACGCTGGCCACGTGCTAGCACACGGCCAGCGCGCTATACTCGAAGTGGAATTTACCACTTTGGGTTTTTAGCCTATAAATACCCCTTCTAGGCTCTTGTATTCCTCACCTATTGCCATTCTTTCTTCTTCACTTTTCTCTTCTCCTATCCTCTAATTCTAAATATCAAAGTGTTCTAATCTTCTCTTATATCATCTATTGAAGAACACATCTCCGCAAGAGAGACACACAAGTACTTAATCCACACTTGTGTGTTAGTAGTCGAGGGTCTTCTTTCTCATACCCTTTCTTTAGAATCGAGTCTCTAGGTTAGGTTAGGACTTGGTTCATTTATCTTATATCATTTAATCAAGTTGTAAGGGAAAGTCTTGTATCTATAGGATCAAGCCTAGATCATTGGGGATCTAGTTGGTGTTTGGTAAGCTTCCAAAGGGAAGTTCTTAGTGGTCTTAGTTGATCTAAATGATCCTGGAGGGTAAATCAAATCACTGGTTCTTAGGGGTGGATTCCGAGGACGGAATACCATAGGTAGTAACTCTTTTGTGTGAGCGCCGGTCTTTGTTGAAAGATGGTGAAGTTAAATTGTAATACGGTTTGTAGTCCGCTATAAGGATTATACTAGTATAGTATAGGTGTCGTGGATTCGCAACTAGACATACAGAAGGACTAAACCCTTCTTCCCTAACCAGTATATATCGTGGTGTCTTTTTCTCTCTCTATCTCTATCTACTTATTGATTTTTTGCTAAGTAGATCATCACACCACTCGGCTCTTTTGATACTTGAAGTTTTATAAACTTTGAAGAAGTCAATAAAACCGTATCTACCCCCTACGGTTCCACAATTGGTATCAGAGCAGCTTACTTAAGTTTTCAAGCGTTAAAACCTTCCCGAAAAGTTGTTTTAAGTTGAAAACATCTTTTTTTTAAATTTGAAATCCTAACTCTGATTTTTGAGACATTTGAGTAAAGATCAATGGCTCAAGAGAACTACGCTGAGGGGTGTTCAATGCAAAGACCACCTTTGCTAGAACCAAATGGGTTTTGCTTTTGGAAAGCCCAATTTAAGACTTACGTTAAGTCCAAATACATTGACTTATGGCAAGTAATTTGATGTGTCGCTGTGAGTAGGTATTTTATGTATCAAGTTTTACTATTTATTTTATGCCGACTATACCTAAAAACAACACTCTAACGGGCAGTGTACCCGATCAGATGTAGCTTCGTTGGTAAGTAGGGTGTCGATCACTAAGAGTGGAAGTTAACTCTTAATTCTACTGGTAATTTATTTATCTAGGTTTAGTACTATCTAACCTAATTATTCTAATTAAATCTAATTAAACCTAAAGTAACGCAAAGGGGGGTTTTTAACCTGAGAGACTGGCACAAGTTTATTTCTAATTATCCTAAGTTGATGACAAATAATGCACACAAGTGATTAACAAAAGATTGGGAAGTGGTCAAATGTGAGGAAAACGTATTAGCCAGTTTAATCTAATAATATGCTTTGATTGTCTATTCGTGCAATGATTGTATTAATTCGTTGGTGGCATATCATTCTAAAGTAAGGTGGATCTTCTCCATTGTCGCTAGTTAATCCTGTCACAATTAACCTAAACCCGCATAAAGCTCACACCGTTGATTATAATCTATCTAGGAAACTATATTTGTGGTTATATTGAATCCTAGCTCATGGAGGCTTTACCAACTTATTGCTTACTGGGAATTCATATACTAGTAGTCCACGCCCACTTAACTACCTATGGAAACAAGACGTAATGTGTAATCCTAAGTCACCGACTTAGTCTATCTATCCACTTAACCATAGATCGAAACATGGCTTTCTATTGGCGATCCTATTATTCTAGCTATATGAATAAGCGTTATATGTTTCTATCCTAGACTCTTAGCCTACGCCTAAACAACACCGAAGTTGCAGCGCATTAAATATGTAGGACTAGACCCGGTTGAATGATAGGTAAAACACATAATTAAGCACATAAACGGGTATGAAGTGATAAACATAATCAACATGCAACGAATAAGGAACAATCAATATAGATATAAATCAAAACATTATATTATCATAAACATGGCTAATACCTAAATGTATCAGCCGATAGTCATTGTAACAATACATGCAATCATAGATGAACGATTAAACATAATGCTAACCGAACGCGTATAGTGGAGTGTAGAGATTGCAAGAGTTTTCCCATCGATTAGACCACTTTACAAGTCCTTCATGGCTTCATAGATCTTCTGAAAATCATACTTAATGGTTAAAAGCATACCCTAAATCGTATTTAGGGTTTGGTATTTATAGAATCTGAAAATTGGTCGATACGGCGTAATGAAAAACTCAATACGGCGTATCGGGTGACTTGGCGTGGGCTCCACGAATAAAATATTCTAGAATTTTCTTGAGCTGCCTTCAATACGGCGTATTTGATTTTTGGATACGGCATATTAACCAATACGGAGTATTGGTTCTTCGGATATGGAGTATTCACCAATACGAAGTATTGAGGTTTTGGATACGGAGTATTGGCTGTAAACTTGCATTTCTTGATAGTTGACCAAAGTATCATATACGACGTATCTACTGACGTGGATACGGCGTATTCTTCAAAGTCAGGCAATGGTCTTGAGTTCTTCAAAGTCTTTAGATACGGCGTATTCCTCTAGAATGATACGGCGTATTAATGTCAGAATCAATCGACTTTCTCAAACTCCTCGTTTATGCTTCAAAACACGTCCTTTTCTCCGTCTTTTGCCAAATGCTCAATAATTACTGCAAATAACAAATACAAACGATTAAGTACCAACTCATGCAATAATTATATCAAATGGGTAATAATCATGGGATAAATGATGATAATAAATCGACATTATTTGATGTCATCAAATATCCCCCCACCTGAATCCTACGTGTCCTCAAGTAGCCTTTAGAAATTTATGAAAATGTATCCCTAAGGATTTTTCCTTATGCATTTATTCGTTTAATTACTAGTACACAACCAAACACCTCACGAAATAGGAAGATGAAAACACTCAAATCACTCGACTAATCTATGTCGTAACTTGTAACTAATTCGCTCATTTGCTCGGTCGTGATGAGTATTCTATCATAAGCTTGGCAAGGATACACATCTCTACCACTAAAGCTAAGGAGTAACAAGTTTATAAAGGGAAATTAGGTTTAAAAGGCTTAAAGGTTTTGATCACTCTTTTAAATCTCTATCGATACCAATATTCCAGAAAAGGTGACAAAATCACACATACACACCCATAACAATAGGATAGACACATATGACTGCATTCGAACCTTAACTCGAATAAGCTAAAGAATAGGACTAGTAGTCTTTACCAAAAGTCGTAAACCAGCAAGGGCGACAAACCACATATACAAATCTATAACAATGGAATAGATATACATGATTGCATTCAATTCCCTCACTAGAGTAAAACAAAGGGTAAGGACGAAAAGTGATATAGGGTATGGATCTTCTAATCCTTTCTCCAAAAGTAATAAACCAACAAGGCGGACAAAATCACACATACATGGGCCGTAACGACGGAATAGACACAGATTGCTCGCATCCTCATTCGAGTAAAACCTAAGGATAGAGATTAGGAAAGGGAAATAAGTGTTGTTAAATAAAAAATTGCATAACAAATAGATTAAGTCCAAACAAATAAGGTACAAGTTGCTAGATACTTTCCCGATCGTTACCATGATAAAGACACAAAAATATATACACAAACGTCTTGATCATAGATCAACAACCTAAGTTGGTGTTCCCGTAACAGTCAACTTCCCAATCATCCATACTATATATACTTTTACAAAATCAAATGGTGATATCTACCACTTTATACAAAACTTTACATCATTGATTTATAATACGTATCAACGAATAATCGATCCTTCAAATAACACCATCGGTTTAAGCTTTAATGAACCGACTATCTTCATAATCTCCTCCTCCTTTTTGCAGCGATTTTCTATTTTTTCCATTTTTTTAAACAATATACTACGAATCTCGATGTAATTTCACCATCTTCACGATCTTAATAACTCCGGATAATTTATTCCATAATTCTTCATTATTCGGACATACCAATAATTGTAATGGTAGTAAAAATACATGAGTTTAACTACTTTTACATTCCCAATTGCAATGCGCAATTTTTCCAACCATACTAGAGATAGAAAATGACACAAGACACAGGAAATACATACTTTACACTAAAGCAACTAGCAACTGATAAATGGACTTAATCTAACAGGGTAGGCTAAGGTGTAAAGGTGTAACGAAACAAATAGTTGGTGTTATCCTAAAGGATTGGCTATACTGGTTTTTTTATAGAATCTTTATTCTAAAAGTGAGAGTAAACAAAGGGTTTATACAGGGGTTAACTAACCAGTGTAGTTAGTTAAATACAACATATATAGGCTTTTTGGATGTAATCCTAAAAATTTACCAATTTAAACAAGTTACTCCATCTAAATCCATAGTACTCATTATTGTGGTCTCGAATTGATATATCAAGCCAAGTTTTAACGTCTGCAACATCACCGGCACACTCATATTTTTGTGGATTTTAGATAAATATTCGAAAACGGATAAGGCTGAATCCTCACAATATCTAATAAAGGTTTTGTGTGCATGTTATGTAACCAGTAATTTCACAAAAGTATGCTTGATTTTTTTTTAAATTTAAGCATATTAATGTGAAAAATAGGACAAGTAGTGTTCTAATTCCCATCCCCTACTTAAATTATACAACGCCCTCGTTGTATAAAAATAACATTAAAAACAGGAAATAAAAGAATTAAAACGAAAAGCTCCCCTGTTATTTGCTCGGTATGATTCTCCATGTTGAGTATATGAGCAAGAATGTGTGTTGTAAATGCGTCTGGATGCTAGCATGACTACAACACAAATAAGATTCCAGATAATAGATACTCCACCAACGTTGTCGATTTCTTTTCATGGAGGTCCTGTGTAAGATATAAGAAAACCATGCAAACCTATCTCGGGTATTCCATGGTTAAAAAAAATTAAAAATAAAAACTGTACATGAAGTCAATACGTCTTTAACACCCTTATTTTTACAACGTAGCGGGACATATATCATGGGTGTTAATTCATAGTCACAAGGTACAAGGATATAGAAAACGACTCAAAAAGAGACGTTTTAAAATTAGTGTTCCATTCATAGAAAATCAGAGTTAAAGAGCATTGGTCCTCAAGATCATTTTAGTACAACACAACAAGTTTCACAAAACATTGACAAATAATTGATAAAAGGTTTGATAAAATGAAACACAATAACAAGCTTCTAAAAGACATTGCACGACTCCTCGTTCACTAGAAAGCATTCAACCTTGTGGACCTGAGATAAAACATGCTTAAAAAGTCAACAATAATATTGAGTGAATCCATAGAGTTTATAAGAATAAAAGTAGAACACAAGTATAGTTCATCGAATGACTTGTTTTACATACAAGCCATATGTCAGTTTTTATTGCACCGAGCTCATGACACCGAACCTTGACAATAACGCATATCCTGTATGTAAATAAAGTTGCCCCAGTACTAGGTATTATTGCCTCATACCTACAGGTCTCAATACAAATCGTTCGTTGACAGGGTGCTCCAAAATTGATTCATACCCTCGGACGGGGTTGCCAAACCCAATAGATCTATTAATTGTACTAGTGTTTACCTCGCGGGTAATTAATGGTTCATGATATTAGGGACGTTGGCAATAGCTACTCAAGGTCAATAAGCATGTTATCGGGCCCAACATACCATAAATAACTTGTGTTCAAGTTTTCAAAACAAGCATGTATCTCCCTCGCGGGGTTTTATTAAAACAGTTAAGAAAGGCGAGGCTACGAACAAATCTTAAGCAATAGAGACAAGTACGAATATCAGCAACGAGAGAAATGAAGACAAAAGTCTCAACCGCGACCAAGAATAACGGCGGGCTATTAGAAAGATAATAATGGTACGATAGAACAATACATAAGTCGTACATATATATATATATATATATATATATATATATATATATACACACATACTATAGAATTCACATGTGCGTCCTAAGTTTATTTATTAAGACGCTCTTAATAATAGTATTATACTTGTAAATAGATTTTGCCACTTTTTCGAAAGGTTTCTACTTTCGGAAAGTTACTAATTTATGAAAGTTTTTATTTTTAGAAAGTTTCCATTTCTAGAAGATTCGGTTGTTATAAGACATTAATATCGTCAAATAACATATTAAGCTTTCCGTTAACACCGACGCACCAATAATTTATATGTTATTCTTATTTTCCACATTATACTTATATATATATAAAGTTTTCGAAAATAGACTTACTATTTTTTTTAAACGTGAACAAGCGCACTCAATAATTTATTATTCATCTAGTAATATTCGTTAACGTTTTTCAAGCTCAAACGGACACTAAAATGCTCAAAACCCCACTTTTTGACAAAATTCAGCAACTACCTCAATTTTTCCAAAAAGACAAATCACTAACTTTTACCTTTATGTTTTCCTATCGTCTAGCATTTCCAGACCAAAACTCACAAGTTTTTATGTAAAACGTCAAAATAAACAACTTTTATGTTTTGACGGAAGGCCGGTTCGAACCAGAAAGGGTTCGAATCCTAAGTTAAAAAATGCATCAGCTCACTTTTCAAAAACAGTTGTTGAATTTTTTTTATAAAAACGCAGACATGCGTTTTGATCAAAATCACCACTTTTATGCACTTTTAGACTTAGATTCCTACGCAGCGCATGGAAAACGACATTCCGAACAACTTTTATGTTTTAGCCCAAGGCTAAAACGGACCATAAAATGACCAAATTGCCCTTTTCCGTTTCTGCGCAAAACTAATATTCACCTTATGTGCTGATTTTTATCAAAAACATTTTTTTAGACTTCTTTTGACCATAAAAACTTCTTTTTTGAGAGTTACGGAACGATCCATATATGAAAACGATCACAAAAACAAGATCCATCATATTCTTAAGTTAAAAATTAGTTTAGACATTATAACACCCAAATATAGCTTTCTAATTTTCTGCATTATTTAACCTATACCAAAACCTATCCAAACACCATTTTCACACCGCCAAAACTTCACAACGCACCTAAACTAACCTATCTCTGACTACTAACCACTTTCAATCAATCAAAATCATCCCAATATTATTCTAGCACACAACCCACATGGATTCTAAAGTATGAAAATTAAGTAATAACATAAACATATGAAAATAATATTAAAGAGTTTTAGGAGGCTCACAATAATGAGTAGAAGCAAGGTAAAAATCAAGACACGAACTCCCTTTTGTTCCTTGTCTTAGCCGATTCCCTAAACACACCCAAATCAATAAACCAAAACTTTTTTATCAACCAAGTCTTCACAATAACTCTTATATTCAAACCCTTTATGCTTGATCTTCACCTAAAACCAAGGAAAACAACAAAAATCAAGATTTTTAAGAAAAACCTTGCATGGTGATTTTTAGTGTAGATGATTATTGAAGTGATGTAGTAGTAGAAATTTTTTATGGTGAGTTGTTATGGTGGTGGTGGTTCGACAATAGCAAAGGAGGAGGAGGAAAAAAAATTATTTAGCTAAATGTTGTGTTACTGAGATGAGAATGGGTTTTAAATAAAGAGAGGAAGGAGGAGTCCATGCAAAAACCCATCATGATATGCCTGGGAAGTGAAGAAAATTTGGTGGAGTATTGGTTTTGGTTTGGGCTAGGTTGGGCGGAAAGGGGTGTGGGGGGGGGGGGGGCTGTTGGGAATTTTTTATATATTTTTTTGTTAAAATTTATAGTATAATTTTGTGTAAGTAAAAGTTTTAAAGAGGTATGATAAAATGTATATTATTTTTAACAAGGTTTCGGCTAAGACGCGGGAAAAGTCGTGGTCTACAAAAATAAAAATTTTCAACTCTCGCGGCATAATCTAGAATTGTTAACTTCTTAGGGCGCTTAAACGGATAAAATCCTAAGCACGGCTTGCGAATAGTTAGATAGAGAATTTTTCACCAAATCGGCTAAAATAGAAAATGCATAATTTTACTCAAAAGTAAAAATAGAAACGAAGTCGAGATTTAATATTAACCTTGAAAATTATGAAATGTCACAACCTTCCCTCCTTAACGGAGTGTTGTCCCGGTGCTCAATTCGCCTTATCCACCGTCGGTTTGCTTGCAAAGAGGTGGGGATACTTGTTCTTAAATTGATCCTCTCGTTCCCATGTGAACTCCGGTCCTCTTCGTGAGTTCCAACGGACCTTGACAATGGGAATGCGGCTTTGCTTGAGTTGTTTCACCTCACGATCCATTATCTCCACCGGTTCTTCAATAAAATGCAACTTGTCGTCGAGTTGGATCGCATCAAGCGGGATAACATGATTCTCATCTGACAAACACTTCTTGAGGTTCGAGACATGAAAAGTGTTGTGGATTCCTTGAAGTTCTTTTGGCAATTCTAATTTATACGCTACTGGACCAACTCTTTCCAGGATTTTGAATGGTCCAATATATCGTGGACTCAACTTCCCACGTTTTCCAAAATGAATCACACATTTCCAAGGCGATACCTTAAGCATAACTTTATCGTCCACATCGAACTCTAACGGCCTACACCTCACATTCGCGTAGCTTTTCTGACGACTATGGGCGGTTAACAAACGGTTCTTGATCTGCACTATCTTTTCTGTTGTTTCTCAAATTAATTCTGGGCCTGTGAGTTGGCTATACCTCAATCCAACAAACTGGTGATCTACATTTTCACCCATAAAGAGCCTCAAAAAGTGCAGCCTTGATGCTTGTGTGGTAACTATTGTTGTAGGAGAATTCGGCTAATGGAAAATGTCTATCCCAGCTACTTCCAAAGTCGATTACACACGCTCGTAACATGTCTTTAAGGGTTTGTATTGTTCTCTCGCTTTGACCATCCGTCTGTGGGTGGTAAGCGGTACTCATATCCAGATTCGTACCTAAGGCTCGCTAGAGTGACGTCCAAAATCCTAATGCAAATCGGCTGTCTCTATCCGATATGATTGATATGGACACTCCGTGCCTACAAACAATTTCCTTCAAGTAGAGTTGGGTGAGCTTCTCCATATTGTCAGTTGTCTTCATTGGTAGAAAATATGCAGACTTGGTCAACCGATCAACAATAACCCAGATCGAGTCATACCCAGCTGGAGTCCTCGGGAGTTTAGTAATAAAATCCATGGTGACTCTCTTCAACTTCCAAACTGGAATTTCAGGTTGTTACAGTAACCCAGACGGCTTCTGATGCTCAGCTTTGACTTTAGCACAAGTCAAACATTTGCTGACATAGGTGGCGATGTCAGCCTTCATGTTCGGCCACTTAGTATTTATTGCTTTAAAATCTGTATTACTCTGTGTCAGAATCCGGGTGAATTATACTTGGATTTAATGAGACTTGTGCTAATTAACTCCTTAATCCCCCAATCGCTAGTACTTAACACACGCTTGTCAAAACACCGAGTCCCGTCAGAACGAATCTCAAATATCTGCTTGATCATTCTTCCTAAATTTATAGCCTTTACATTCCCTTTTTTCAATGCTTCCGTTTGAGCGTTAAGAATCTGCTCGGGTAGATTAGTGCGAACCGTCATTACCAAGGCTCGAACACGGAATGGCTTAATCCTTTCTTTTTGACTCAGGGCGTCAGCCACAACATTTGCCTTTCCAAGATGATAACGGATTTCGCAATCATAATCACTTAGAAGCTCAATCCATCGATGTTGCTTCATGTTAAGCTCTTTTTGGTCTAGGATGTACTGGAGACTCTTATGATTGGTATATACTGTACACTTAGTGCCATACAGATAATGTCTCCATAACCTAAGAGGAAAAACAACCACACCCAGCTCTAGGTCATGGGTCGTGTAGTTCTCTTCATGAGTCCTCAGTTGGCAGGAAGCATATGCTATAACTTTCTCCTGTTGCATCAATACTACTCCATAACCCTTAAGTGATACGTCACAATACACCACAAAATCATCAGTTCCTTCCGGTAATGATAAGATAGGTGCACAACAAAGTTTCTATTTTAAGAGTTGTAAAGCCTCATCTTCTTCCTTTCCCCACTCGTACTTCTTGTTTTTCTGAGTCAACTTGGTAAGGGGTTTAGCAATCAGCGAAAAATCTTCAATGAACCTCCTATAATAACCAGCGAGTCCTAAGAATTGTCTCACTTTTGTCGATGTCTTTCATGCAGCCCAATTCTTGATGGCTTCAATCTTTGCAGGGTCGACATGAACACCTTCACTATTGATCACGTGACCGAGGAACTGTACCGACTCTAACCAAAAGGCACATTTCGAGAATTTGGCATACATTTATTCTTTCTTGAGTAGTTCTAGAATCATCCTCAAATGTTCCCCGTGTTCTTCCTTGCTCTTGGAATAAATAAGGATATCATCGATGAACCTGATTACGAACTTGTCAAGGTATGGCTTGCACACTCGATTCATCAAGTTCATGAATACCGCAGGCGCGTTGGTCAGGTAAAAAGGCATCACTTGGAACTCATAGTGACTGTACCGAGTCTAAAATGTGGTGATTGGAATGTCCTCCACCCTAATACGAAGTTGATGATAACCTGATCGCAGGTCAATTTTTATACACACTTGAGCCTTGTAATTGATCAAATAAATCGTCAATCCTCGAGAGTGGTGTAACATTCCGTATTTTCAGGTCATTTACGACGTCATCTATTTTACTAATTATTTTTTTTTTCTCGTACGCGTTTACTTTTAATTCTTATTATGTAGTAAAATCGCGTAAACTAAAAATCAACAATTAATGTAAACGGACATCAAACGAATTAAAGTTTTCGTCAAGCAAGCAATATATTATTTTTACGAAAGTAATAATCAACTTTTTATATTTTATTTTTATTGGTTGCGTAAAACGTTTACGTTTCGCAATTAAATACATTTAGGCATACCCGGAAGCACCAAAACTTTTCTACGCTTCAACAAATACCCACATTTATACCCAATACTCAAAAATCACAAAAATATATCATGTATATGCATGTTAGGCCGGATATGTATGTATGAATCACTAGAGATATCTTGAAAACTTAATATAACACATGTTATATAAGTTTTCAAGCAAGCTATCTTACACACCATGCTATCTTACACAAGAGCCATACCTTGACCATAAGACTTCCTAAAAACCCTCATCATGTCTCTAGACTTTCTTGCAAGTGGTATTGACTAGCATATGACTTATAAACTCTTACAACTAGAAAGAGAAACACTTACACTTCATTTTACTTAGCAAAATTTCACACAACTCTCCCTTTTCCTCTCCTTTAACCCACGGCTCAAAACCCTCTCAATAATAAATCCATAGCTTGATTTTCTAAGACCATACAAGCACTCATACATCCTTTCTATGATAACCTAAGGTGTTTGTAAGGATTTAGCTAAGATTTACAAGTATCTCAGCAAGGAAACAAAATTAGGGTTTTAAGGAAAATTAGGGTTTTTTTCTAGAGTTCAAGCTTGGTTTGGTTGCTTAACAAGTGTGATGATCTTGTTGTCCATCACCACACATCACATCACTATAAGGTTATCTATAAACCTTTATGTCTTTACTTTTATCATTTTTATGTGTTTACATGTTCTATATAACTAAATCACCATTTAGGGTTTTAAACATGTTAAATGGATAACTTACTTGTGATTATGATTTTGTACACTTTTTCATATGATATGTGATTGGTAATATCATGGAATAATGAGATTATAAGTATGTTAACATGTTGGTTTAAGTGGAAAATGTTTAAGTATAAACTAGTGATTAAAAGTTAATTAAGGAAAGTTTATGATTTCATGTGAGGTTAAAGACATTTGTGGGCTGTTTTAATTCGTGTTTTAGACAGTAGGTTTTACATTTTATAAAGATAATACACCTCATGACGATTCCAAAATGATAAGAAACTCGAAAAACCGATTTATAACGAAAAAGATACGACGATTTCAAGTTTACGTTAAATATATACTTTTATAAAACTATTTTTATAAAAATTACTATTCACCACAGAAACTTATATTTTTAAAACATCAATAAATCGAAAAAAATTTTAAATACAAAGACGTGCTTGAAAGAATCGCTAAAAACGGAGTTAAAATGAATAAGCTACGACATTTACGAGATTTACGATAATTAAATCTATAAAAATAAATATATAACTGTTATGAACAGTAAAATCACTATTCATCAGAAAAACTCAAATTTTGAAAATGTTATATTTTGATAACTCGTCTTAATACGAAGGCGTGGACGTAAGAAACGAAAGAAACAGATTAAAAACGAGAAAGTTACGCCAGTTTTACTAAAGTATACTTATAAACGTTTTTACTTTATAAATATGATTTCACTAAAACGATTAGATGGTGATGTAGCTATATAAAATTATATGTGGTATTAGTTAATCAAAGTACTATATTACTAGGGAGTTTCATAATGAGGCCTCTTTGGGGTGGCGTATCGACGAGTTGTTGGATTTACGATTTAAAGTGTCCTAGCTCCTCATACGTCACTACATGACCTCTTAATTATGATAGCCCGAACGATAGTATGATGAGCTATACGACCTATAAATAATCAAAGTGTTTAGTACTTATACGACCTATATTGGATTAGGTTGCCTTCGGATTCCTTCGTGACGCATTTTTCTATTGTGAATACTTGTTGATTACCATTCACTCGAGGTGAGTTCATAGCCCCCTTTTTACTACGTGATTGTTTTACAAAATCTACGGGGTGAATTACATTGCTTGTTTTACTATTGGACACAAGTGTTTTTCTAAGTGTTTTCAAAGTGTTTACAAAGTGTATGCTATCCAGATTACTGCCTGAATATTATTGCTAAGTTACCTTATTGCCGTGAAGTCCCTATTTATCATGAACCGTTAATTGCTATTGTAGTAAGCGCGAGTGTTGTGGATAGATCTATCGGGACTGACAATCCCCACCTTTCCTTGGGTCACTAGTTTGATCAAGGTGCATTTAACATTGAGAGGTGTTAGGTTGTTGGCAAGCATCCTATATTCTGATTGGGGCACAAATCTAGTTAAGGCTTCGGGGTCATGAGCTTAGTGCAATAATAAACGTTTTGGACTACTGAATGTGTTTCAGAGTCTACTATTACTTCGATCTTGTGGTCCACCCTTTTTACCGATAAACCTATGATTTCACTCAACCTTTGTGTTGACTTTTAGCATGTAATTTCAGGTCCTAGGGTATGAAGATTGGACGGGAGCCGTGACGGATATCAATGAAGATGGATTCTGTGTTTATCTATATTCAATGCAACTTTTATTATCTTTAAAAACTTAAGTCATCTTTTGGTATTATGAAGCTTCTGTTTAATTAAATATGTACTTGAAATGTTTATGACTTTTAAAACCTATGGGACCTAATGTATGAACTCTGATATTTTGCTATGGCATCGAATGAAATCTTATCTTAAAACGTCCATTTAAGGTCGTTTCCTATATCTTGATTGTTGTACTTTGACGTAGCACCCCATTGTTACCATTCCGCTGCTACCTAATTTTGGGGGTGTTACAAGTAGATAACGATTCTTGACCGTTAACTTGTTTAGCTCACGGTAATCGATGCACATACTGAATGACCCATCCTTCTTCTTTACAAACAGCACTGGAGCTCCCCACGGTGATGAGCTCAGGAGAATAAATCCCTTCTTCGACAATTCTTGTAGTTGTTCTGCCAATTCCTTCATTTCAGATGGTGCTAACCGATAAGGTGCACATGCCCCAGGTGCGGCACCAGGCACTAGATCAATCCGAAATCTACCCGCCGAGGTGGCGGAAGTCCCGGTAAGTCATCAGGAAACACCTCAGGGAAATCACGAATCATAGGCACATCCTCCAAACGCTTCTTCACTGGTTCCTTCTCCGTTACTTGTGCCAAATACAACTAACTTCCTATTTCTATGTATTTCCGGGCCTTAATACAAGATATAACCTTCAATCGGGACGCGCCTCTATCACCCTTGACTATCAACGTCTTGTTTCCGTAAGGTATACGCACAACCTTCTCACCACACACGATGACTGCGTCACGCTCAAACAACCACTCCATCCCAATTACAACATCGAAAGTACCAAGCTCAATTGGCATAAGGTCAATTTCAAATAAGTGATTTACTAAATTTATAATGCACCCTTTTAGGACAGTGTTGAACTAACGACTCTCCCATCTGCTAACTCAAACTCATGGCTAGTATCTAGCTTAACCGGATTAATATCAATCAAGTGACTAAAACTGGTAGACACAAAGCTCTTGTCTGAACCCGAATCAAACAAACAGTAGCATAGCGGTTGTTAAGTAGGAACGTACCTGTCATCACGTTGGGTCCTTGGTTCTTGTCTCATTCTCTTATCACATAGGCCCGTCCTAGAGCATTCCCGGTCGGTTGGTTGTTCTTCTTTGGACAACGGTTTCTGGTGTGTCCTTTCTCCCCACATTCATAACATGTCAAGATTAGCTACACATTGGCACCCGTAGCCACTGCCTTTCCCCTACACATACTAGCTTGGTGGCCCATATTCCCACATGTCTTACACACTATCGTGCAATAACCGGTGTGATGCTTCCCACAACGATTGCAAAGGGGTTAATTTCCAGCATACCCACCTTGCTCAGCTAGGGCAGTGGTCATTGCCTTAGCGTTTCTTTGTTTTCTATTGTTTAGGTGGTGGTGGTGGCTGTTGTTTCTAGAGTTGTTGTTTCCACCATGGAAGTTTTCCCACTTCCTCTTTTTCCCCTTAGCTTCCCTTTTGGCTCTAGCTTGAACCATTTGCTCCATCAATGCATGTGCCATACGAACAGGTTCATTTATGTTTGCAGGCTTGGATGAAGTTACATCTCCCTTAATATTCTCAGATAACCCACGAATGTAAGCCTCAATCTTCTTACGCTCGTGATCAACCATTGTTGGAAACAATAATGCCAACTCGTTGAAACCTTGGGTGTAAGAAAAGATGTTATAATCCTTAACTTTCAAATTCCACAGTTCATGTTCCATTCTTTGAATTTCCTCAACTGGGTAAAATTCCTTAGTCATCAGCTTTTTCATTTCCGTCCACGAGGTTTGGTTAGCAGCCTCAATTCCTAAAGTTGCAACTTGAGAATTCCACCAAGTCAAGGCACGACCTTGTTGGGTGGCTGCAGCAAACTTAACTTTCTTCCCCTCAGCACATTCGCTAATGCTAAAAACCATTTCGGTCTTTTCAAACCATCAACATAACTCAACTACACCTTCATTCCTATGGAAAGTAACAGGGTTGCATTTCATAAACCCAGCAAATGTACACTCACGAACAGCTGGTGCCCCGGCTGGGCCCCCTGCGGGTCCTCCTGTATTACCCCTAGTAGCTCGATCTGCGACTATAGCTTCCGCTACCTTATCAGCAACAAGTTTTTCAATCACGGCCTGAGACATCCTCCTGGGTGGCATGATTTTATCACAAAACGAAGAAAAACTTTGATGAGTATTCATACAATGGTATAGTCATAACATGTACAAACAATTCAATCATAAAATAAAAAACAACACATCAAGTAGTAATCAAAAGATAGTCATTCATCATTCATCACCAAAAGATCTAATACATTGTTGCATTGTTTCACAAAATATGACACAAGTCATTACAATCAAATGTATCAAATCTACTAACTGAAGATTCAGTTTAGTGGGTACATAATAAAGGAAACTACAAATGAAACTAGACTACTTGGAGTTACGGGGGGATCCTTACAGCTCAGATGGGGGGTCTCCCCATACACAACTAAAACATCAATGGCTTCGCTCGACCTCTCTTCAGGAATAGCTCTAATCCGAATCATCTCTTGGTAAAACCCATAGGCCCAAGCTCTCATCTGGTAAAGATCTCTCTCGACCTGCTCTTTGTCCATACGAAGAATCGTGTTGCTCAGCTTTGCTTCTTCCAAATCTCTCTTCAGCTTCTTACGTTCCACCCTGTCTTCGGCATTACCAAACTCTCTAAAACAATCTTCTAACACAATCATCCTACCTTCCACCCTACTACTAAACTGCTCTTCAACACCCAGATCCGCATCCAACTTAGCATAACGTCTACGATTTTCCTTTTCCCTATCTTCAACCCTAGCATGCGCAGTCTCACGAATACTCATCCGTCTAGAGAGAGACTGAACCCGACCGAAAAGAGAGTTGATATCTCTCCTCATGTAACCGGGTGTAAGGCTATCACCATCATCATCAACATAAGCAGGAAAGGATGACTCACCCCTAACATAGATGCTACCAGAAAATTTGCGTATAGGGGGTGGTAACTGAAAAGTAAGGCCACTAGTAGGAATAACCTCATCCTTAGACTTAGAGTCGGAACCAGGTGGTGGTGGGTTAAGTGGGTCCACATCCTCGTATGGAGATATCACCTCAGCCTCCTCAATCTCATCATCTAAATCCATATCCATCCTTTCTTCCATCTCTTCTTCTTCTGCTGGATCCTCCTCCGGATCTTCCTCTAGGTCTTCAATCTCGTAATCTGGAACTAGAGGTGTTAATTCGGGAACTTCTGGTGCAAGCTCAGGTTGAGCTGGCTCGACTTCGGGAAGGTCTACAATGTGGTCAGGAGGGAGTGGGTTCGCCATGATAATATGAAAATCACATAAAATAAATAGGTAAGAATTATTATTACAAATTATAATTTATGCAAATATGCGAGTGAATGACGATGCTTCAGGGATGAACGTAATGATCGATAAATAGTCCACGTATGTACAATAATATTCATTACGTATATATGAATTACATTTTATGAAATTAGACGAATGATTTTCGATGCTTCGCGAATAAGCATGACAATCGATATATATTTCAAGTACATATAATAATATTTATTATACGTAGTAGCAATGCACTCGAAGGTGTGCGTAAGCTATCAAATAGAAAATAATGCTCATAAATAACATAAAGGCAACGAGGAGTCTTAGCGCGCATAAAAGATTATAGTTTAGGTTTTAAATTTTTTTTTGACCTTGTTCTCTATAACCTATAGCTCTTGATAGCAATCTTTAACACCCCCATTTTTACAACGCAACAGGACATATATCATGGGTGTTAATTCATAGTCACAAGGTACAAGGATATAGAAAATGACTCAGAAAGAGAGGTTTTAAAATTAGTGTTCCATTCATAGAAAACCAGAGTTAAAGAGCATTGGTCCCTAAGATCATTTTAGTACAACATAACAAGTTTCACAAAACATTGACAAATGATTGATAAAAGGTTTGATAAAATGGAACACAATAACAAGCTTCCAAAAGACATTACGTGACTCCTCGTTCACTAACAAGCATTCAACCTTGTGAACCTGAGATAAAACATGCTTAAAAAGTCAACAATAATGTTGAGTGAATCCATAAAGTTTATAAGAATAAAAGTAGAACACAAGTATAGTTCATCGAATGACTTGTTGTACATACAAGCCATATATAAGTTTTTATTGCATCGAGCTCATGACACCGAACCTTGACAATAACGCATATCCTGTATGTAAATAAAGTTGCCCCAGTACTAGGTATTATTGCTTCATACGTACAGGTCTCAATACAAATCGTCTGTTGACAAGGTGCTCCAAAATTGATTCATACCCTCGGACGGGGTCGTCAAACCCAATAGATCTATTAATTGTACCAGCGTTTACCTCGCGGGTAATTAATGGTTCATGATATTAGGGACTTTGGCAATAGCTACTCAATGTCAATAAGCATGTAATCGGGTCCAGCATACCATAAATAACTTGTGTTCAAGTTTTCAAAACAAGCATGTATCTACCTCGCGGAGTTTTATTAAAACAGTTAAATAAGTAAAGACGAGACTATGAACTCACCTTAAGCAATAGAGACAAGTACGAATATCAACAACGAGAGAAACGAAGACAAAGGTCTCAACCGCGACCTAGAATAACTGCGGGCGATTAGAAAGATAAAAATGGTACAATAAAACAATGCATAAGTCGTACATATATATATATTATTTATATATTATATATATATATTTATATATATATATATTATAAATATATATATATTTATATATATATATATTATTTATTAATCCTCATTGCGTCCTAAGGTTTATTTTTTTCGTACGCCTATCAATAATAGTATTATACTTGTAATTAAATTACGCCACTTTTCTGAAAAGTTTGTATTTTTAGAAAGTTACTATTTCAGGAAAGTTTCTATTTTTAGAAAGTTTCCATTTCTGGAAAACTCGGGTTTTTTATGACATTAATAGCGTCAAATAAAATATTAAGTTTTCCGTGAACACCGACGCACCAATAATTTATATACTTATTCTTATTTTCAACATTATGCTTATATATAAAGTTTTCGAAAATAAACTTACTATTTTTAAACGTGACCGGACGCACCCAATAATTTGTTAATCATCTAATAATATTCGTTAACGTTTTCAAGCTCAAAGGGACACTAAAATGCTCAAAACCCTAGTTTTTGACAAAATTCAGCAACTACCTCAGTTTTTTCAAAAAGACAAATCACTAACTTTTACCCCTACGTTTTCCTATCGTCTAGCATTTTCAGACCAAAACCCGCGAGTTTTTATGTAAAACATCAAAATAAACAACTTTTATGTTTTGACGGAAGGCCGGTTCAGACCATAAAGGGTCCGAATCCTAGTTAAAAACTGCATCAGCTCACTTTTAAAAAACAGTTGCTAATTTTTTTTTATAAAAACGCAGACCTGCGTTTTGATCAAAATCACCACTTTATGCATTTTTAGACTTAGAATCCTAAGCGACGCATAGAAAACGACATTCCGAACAACTTTTATGTTTTAACCCAAGGCTAAAACGGACCAGAAAATGACCAAATTGCCCTTTTCCGTTTCCGCGCAAAACTAATATTCACCTTATGTGCTCATTTTTATCAAAAACATTTTCTAGACTTCTTTTGGCCATAAAAACTTCGTTTTTGAGAGTTACGGAACGATCCATATATGGAAACGATCATAAACAAGCTTTATCATATTCTTAAGTTAAAAATCAGTTTAAACATTTTTATGACACCCAAATATAGCTTTCTAATTTTCAGCATTATTTAACCTATACCAAAACCTATCCAAACACTATTTTCACACCGCCAAAACTTCACAACACACCTAAACTAATCTATCTCTGACTACTAACCACTTTCAATCAATCAAAATCATCCCAATATTATTCTAGCACATAACCATATGGATTCTAAAGTATAAAAATTAAGTAATAGCATAAACATAGGAAAATAATATTAAAGAGAGTTTTAGGAGGCTCACAATAATTAGTAGAAGCAAGGTAAAAATCAAAACACGAACTCCCTTTTGTTTCTTGTCTTAGCCGATTCCCCAAACACACCCAAATCAATAAACCAAAACTTTTTGATCAACCAAATCTTCACAAGAACACTTATATTTAACCCCTTTATGTTTGATCTTCACCTAAAATTAAAGAAAACAACAAAACTCAATTTTTTTAAGAAAACCCTTGCATGGTGATTTTTAGTGTAGATGATTATTGGAGTGATGTAGTAGTGATTAGAAGTAGTAGAAATTTTTTATGGTGAGTTGTTATGGTGGAGGCATTTCGTTCCTTGAAGATATGTTTCCTGATCTTTGACATGCATCACATCGTCTTACGTACTCATTAGCATCTTTAAAGACACTAGGCCAATAAAATCCGGACTGGTAAACCTTCTTTGCCATAACTGAAGCACTATGATGTCCACCAGTAGGTCTCGAATGACAATGTGCCAGAATTTTCAGGGTTTCACTTCCAGCCACACATCTTCTAATTATATTATCCGCGCACAGTTTAAATGCGTAAGGTTCTTCCCACAAGTAAGTCTTGACTTGCGAAAAAACCTCTTTCTTTTTTTGAAGGTTCAATTTGGTGGAACAACCTTTCAAACAATATAATTAACAAAATCTGCATACCATGGCTCATCATCATTAAACTTGGATTTTAACAACATTAAATGCTTGTCGGGGAGTTCATCAGCAATTTACCTCTCACTTAACACCTCCATATACGGATTCTCTATCCTAGATAAGTAATCTGCGACCAAGTCTTCTGCTCCTTTACGTTTCTCCAATACTTGACAAGGGATATTGAAACTCCCTGGGTCTTTTTCTTTTGATGGCAGTTTGTTGAGCAAGACAACTGAGCACTTTTCGTTCATTGTCATCAAACAAGCTTCTTCAAGTCTGGATTTATTCGTCAGTAAACTCTTCATATATTTAGCGTATTTTGGCATTTGCACTAGGGCTTCGATAAACGAAATATTAATATGGAGTTGTTTCAGATTCTCTAAAAAATTTTGTTGTTGTGCTTCTTCTTTTTCCTTTCTCACCCAGTTTGGGAAAGGAATAGATGATTGTTGTGGTTTTACCAATGGTTGAGTAGTTCTTTCAGGAATACTCGAAGATTTATTTTTCACACCAACATCATGCGGCTTTTCCCGCACATCCTGTTCAAATTTGAGAGGTTCGTTCTTGTTGATTCCAGTTTCATTAATTTCTTTTCTAGGGGTGGCTTTAGACGTCATCTTTCCTTCCCTAGTTGTCACTCCTTTGACTTTGTTTTTTGGAATCAAAACATTACCCATAACCTTTGACAATTCGTTTACCTCGATTTTTAGCTCACTCAATAAGTTGCTTTATTTTTTTAATAAAAGCTCGTTGGAGGTTCTAAATTCTTTAATGAATATTTCCCTCTCCTCATGTTTACGTTTACCTTCATCAATGAATTTAGCCAATATTTCTTCCATAGTTAACCTCCTTGTAGGATAATTGAACAGGTAAGGAGGCACCCTCGATATGGTAAATGAAAAGGAAAGTAAATAATTCGAAGTTAAAACTATTTTAGAATACTAAACCAGAATGCTAACTAAAATGCTGCTGTATAATTAATTCAGTCTATTAACGCAATAGTCAGTAAATCTGGATATGCAGTATCGATTGTTTGGATGTTGTATACATCGTATTCAAAAAGACAATGGTACAGCAGTACTTAATATTCCGATTCAGCAAAATCTGCAGCAGACAGTAGAAAAACTAAACTAAAATTTATATAAATAATAATTAAATACCAATAAAAACACGAAATTAAAACAATTAATACTTCTCAATGGCATCGGCGAAAATAACTTGATTTTTCATTGGAGTAGGTTATTTTATGTATCAGTTTTACTATTTATTTTTATGCTGACTATACATACAAATACACAATCTATCGGGCAGTGTAACCCGATCAGATGTAGCTTCGTTTGTAAGTAGGGTGTCGATCATAAGTGTGAATGTTAACTCTTAAATCTACTGGTATTTTTATTTATCTAGGTTAGTGCTAATCTAACTAATTACTCTAATTAAAGATTATTTCAAACTAAAACTAAAACGCAAAGGGGGGTTCTTAAGCTGAGAGATTGTACATGTTTTGTTCTAATTATTACCTAAGCGTGATGAAAAATAAAGAACACAAGCGATTAACAAAATATTGGGAAGCAGTCAAATGTGAGAAAAACTTATTAGCCAGTTTAATCTAATAATATGCTTTGATTGTCTATTCATGCAATGATTGTATTAATTCGTTGGTGGTATATCATTCCAAAGTTAGGTGGATCTTCTCCCTAGACTCAAGGTTTGTCGCTAGTTAATCCTGTCACAATTAACCTAAACCCGCATAATGCTCACACCATTGATTATAATCTATCTAGGAAACTATATTGGTGGTTATATTGGAATACTGCTCTTGGAGGCTTTACCAATTATTGCTTTATTGGGAATTCATATACTAGTAGTCCACACCCACTTAATTTTCCTATGGTATTGGACGTTTGGTGTAATTACCAAGTCTCCGGCTTTGTATTCCTATCCACTTCACCATAGATCGGAAACAGGGCTTTCTATTTGTGTCCATGAGTTTTATAGCTATATGGATAAGCGTTATATGTTTCTATCCCGGACTCTTAGCCTACGCCCAAACAACAGCAAAGTTGCAGCGCATTAAATATGTAGGATTAGACCCAGTTGAATGATAGGTAAAACACATAATTAAGCACATAAACGGGTATGAAGTGATAAACATAATCAACATGCAACGAATAAGGAACAATCGATATAGAGACAAATCAAAATATTATATTATCATAAACATGGCTAATACCTAAAGGTATCAGTCGATAGTCATTGTAACAATACACGAAATCATAGATGAACGATTAAACATAATGCTAACCGAATGTGTATAATGAAGTGTAGAGATTACAAGAGTTTTCCCATCGATTAGACCACTTTACAGGTCCTTCATGGCTTCATAGATCTTCTAAAAATCAAACTTAGTGGTTAAAAGCATACCCTAAATCGTATTTAGGGTTTGGTATTTATAGACTCTGAAAATTAGTCGATACGACGTATTGAAAAACTCAATACGGCGTATCGGGTGACTTGGCATGGGCTCCACGAATAAAATATTCCAGAATTTTCTTAAGATGCATTCAATACGACGTATCCGATTTTTGGATACGGCATATTGATCAATACAGAGTATTGGTTCTTCGGATATGGAGTATTCACCAATGCAGAGTATTGAGGTTTTGGATACGAAGTATTGGCTGTAAACGTGCTTTTCTTGATAGTTGACCAAAGTATCATATACGACGTATCTACTGATGTGGATACGGCGTATTCTTCAAAGACAGGCAATGGTCTTGAGTTCTTCAAAGTCTTTAGATACATCGTATTCCTCTAGAATGATACGGCGTATTAATGTCAGAATCAGTCGAATTTCTCAAACTCTTTGTTTATGCTTCAAAACACGTCCTTTTCTCCGTCTTTTGCCAAATGCTCGATAATTACTGCAAATAACGAATACAAATAATTAAGTACCAATTCGTGCAATAATTATATCAAATGGGTAATAATCATGGGATAAATGATGCTAATAAATCGATGTTATTTGATGTCATCATCATTTAAAACGACGATTTCTACTTTGAAATATAAGACTCGAAAACAAAGATGATGAAGAAGACGCCGTATGAACTTCTCAAGGTTAATCAAAAGAAGCAACTTGGAAAGAACAACGAAGCTAAGATGACTCTTTACAATTCCCTACCGCGTAAAGAGTACGAACATGTCTTCGTGTGTAAAACTGCCAAAGAAGTATGACATACACTCATCATCACTCACCAAGGCAATTTACAAGTTAAAAATTGCAAGATTGATCTTCTCACTCAAAAATACGAGAAGTTCTCAATCTCACATGAAGAAACTATTGATAGTGGCTTCACACGATTCAATGCTATTGTAACTAGTCTCAAATCTTTAGATCCGGACTACTCGAGCAAGAATCACATGAGAAAGTTTCTTCGTGCTCTACCATTGAAATAGAGAGCCAATGTGACGCCATTGAAGAAGCCAAAGACTTGGCTACACTTCCTCTTGACGAGATTATTGGCAACCTTAAAGTTTATGAAATGATCTTATCAAGTGATGGTGTTGCTTCTAAACCCATCAAAGAAAAAGTTATGCCAATAGCATTCAAAGCTAATGTTACTAGGGGTCAAACTAGTAATGATAGTGTATGTCCAGATGGAAGTGATAAAGAAGGATATGAAGAAGAAGAGTTCAACTCGATAGTGAAGAACCTTTGGAAGTTATTCAAGAAGGGTAATAGGTTTAAAAGAGAAAATATCCTTGGTAATGGTGGAGAGGTTTGATAAAGGTCATGGTAATAGGAGCAAAGGTGTTGGAAGCTCTAGAGGAAAACGTAATTGTTATGCTTACGGTAGCAAGAACCACTTCGTAGATGATTATCCGAAGGCGAAGATGAAAAAGGCATTCCTTGGTGGAGCTTAGAGTGATAGCGAAGATAGTGATCAAATGGAGAAGGACGAAACATGTCTCATGGTGATCGGTTCGCAAAAGGTAAATCTAAACCCTTCTCAATTTGATAATAATGTTAATGAATTACAAAATAACTATAATGAACTTGTAAAAATAAATTTCGAAATCACTAAAACAAACGAGTCATTATTAAAAGAAAATTTTATTTTAGAACAAGAAAGAATAAGATTCATTAACAAAATCAATGAACTTGAACTTGAAGTAAAGAAATTTGATAAAGCCAAAGATATGGTTAAAGCTTGCTTATGTTATGAAAAACTTACACAAGAGGTTGACTCAATGCAATGTATCTAAACTTCAAGACGAGTCATTGAGCTTCTCAAAATTTAAAAAGAGTAGTAGTGTTTTGGAAAACATGTTAAGTCCTCAAAAATTATCCCAAGATGAAGAAGGTCTTGGATTTTCAAAAACTATGAAAACTACTTCTGAGGGTCTAACTAAACCAATTGTGTTAGTAAAAGGGAGTCAAAATGAAAAATCATGTTTTGATGATTTGTCTAATGTCTATTTTAAACCGGTATTTACTCAAACTCGAGTCGACCATAGACCACTCTTACCAAAACCTAATTTGAAACCTTCAACCTTCTACAATCAAAGGCCTCCATTTCAAAATAAACCTAACCTAAACAACCGATCATCTTTTCTAAGCACATGATCGGTAGAAGATTATTTGCTTCATACAAGGAATATGATAGTGTACACAAGCAACCTTTGAGAAAAGGTTATTGGTAGATAAAGTATCAATGGTGTATCTTTATCTCGTGGTCATAAAAAATCTCGTCCATTAAATTCAAGTTAAGTTTTCCTTTTATGTTTATGAATATTTATGTGTGTTATATTGTAGTTGTCAAAAATGCTATGTGAATTTGTTTGATGCTAGGTAGCTTATTTTTGACACAACTTCAAAGTTAGGTAAACTTAGAAGCTTAAAGACAAATAACTTAAAGTTGGACTAAACATGCATATATGTTTAATGTAGAACTTGTAGAAATTTGATTGATATTAATGTATGAAAATACTTGTTAGTTTGAGAAATTAAACTTATGAATGAAAACGAGACTTATATGCGGCATGCATAAATAAACTCATCTTAAATCTTAAACTAAGATAAACCGGTTAGATGATTAAAGTTTTCACATTAATAATATATAACATCATGAGTCGTTTGCTTAATTGCTTAATGCATATATGTAAATGCCTAAACAAAAAAGCTTTTAGAACATATACAAATAAATGAAACGCATAGTTATGTTGCTAACAAGTAGATGCTTGAAGAATATGTAAAAAATAAACAAGGTGATAACATGAAGTTTTCTCACACATCTACTTGCCATGATGAGTAATTAGTCATATTTAATTTGTTCACATGATTAAGTGTCTTTAGGAATGCGATATGATGTCACAAATTGAGAGTTCATAAATGATATGTGATTATATGCCTACTTGTCATAGTGATTGAATGATGATATTAAAAATGTGTTTGCATGAGAAATTGTTTTGATGTTATTTGCTTACATGCCTACTTGCCATGATGATAGTTGATTTCATGCTTATTGATAACATGCTAATTGTTTGGACATCTATAAAAGATAGTAGATCGTGAGCTCACAACTCTAACAAATAACCTTTAATTAGACGTTAGGTGCTCAATTGCATTATTTGAATGCATACATTACATACTCATAATCGTTCATCAGACATGCATCTTTAAAAGTTACGAAAGATAATTTTCAAAATGATGTGATTGAATGAAATGTGTATGGTGCATATCTTCATGTTTTTATTAATTTAGGATAATCTAGAAAATTTTAGATTGTGCTTGCTTTGGATGATTCTAAGCTCTTAAAGCTTAATTTATGCGTTTAGGAACTACGTGAAAGGCATAGAAAGGGTTATAATCAATTTGTTTCCTAAGATAAAGGATATGTTGTAGATTTGACGTTACCTTTACATCATATAGGTGTTAACTTTGAGAGGTTGTATTAATCTAGGGGAGAGTAATACACAGTGTTAATTACTCACTTAGGGATCCCCTCATGCCATAACTTGCCATTATGTAGTAACTTATGCTTAGAGCTTTCTGTTATTTAGCATAATTAAGATGTTGAGTGTGCTTAATTAGTATATGCCTGTGTAATATGCCTACTCATCTTTGGATGTAATTAAGATATCGTTAGAAATAAGAATCTACAATCTAGAGTTTTGAAAAGCCTTCTCACCTTAGGATCATATACGAGTCAAATACTATACTCACATTGCTGGTGCAAATATTGCACAAAACTTCTAAGCATAAATGCACTCAAAGTTGCATTCATGTCCTATTAGGATTTTGAGTAGGCGTCACTAATTACGATTAGGCACACGCATAATTAAATGTAATTAAACATCTATCACATCTCGCCTTGAACATCTAGGTCTAGCTTTTCACTCCTAGAGTGCTTGTATGTGGAACTATGTGCTCTAATTTAAATATGCATATGCTTACTTGAGTATGTTATATTGATGAATGATTGATAAATTTGCCCTATGAATAATTATATGATGATGTTATACATGAGATTACTTGATTTTATCAACATTTAGATATGTATGATATGATGTTATGCTTGAACTAATCCATGTTTCCAAGTTTCCAAATGATAAGCTAACCTATGTTAGACTTGCACATATGTATATGTTTGTTGCTTGTGTTGTTTTGTGTTTGTTTGTTGCTAGTTGTAGCCAAGAACACTCTCGAAGGTAATGCTCTTGACCTATGGATCTCCGCCTTGGAACAAGGGGGATCAACGATCTAGGGGGAGCACGTACACTGGTATCTCTTCTTTATACTACAAAGATATCAACCTTCCAAGCAAATACCAAGATCTTGGCTTTTTGATTTATCAAAAGGGGGAGAAGGAAAGCAAAGCATTGATGCTTATTGAATCGGGAAAAGCAAGCAATACGGAAGCAAAGAGCCATATCATATTATTGAATCAGGAAAAGCAAGCAATACATAAGCAAATAGCCATAGCGTACATGGGAGTAAACAAGCTATGTAAGACTCATAAAGTGAAGACAATGTTTAAGCTTCACCAAATTACAAGGACAAGATCAAGACGCGAATTTCATCAACGATGGTCTTCATTTTCGCTACGTTTGTAATTTTATTTGCTTTTTGAAATTTTATTTGTCATCATCAAAAAGGGGGAGATTGTTGGTGAAACATTGAATAGGATCTCCTTTATGTTTTAATGATGACAAATAAACTTTCACAAAACGTAAAAACAAAAACGATAGCCAAAATCTGTAAAACCAGACTTTTACGTTTGGTGCGCTGGGCACGCGTCAGCGCATGGACAACATGCCACACGCGAAGTCAGTTTTACAAATTTTACAATTGTCGGCTTTCCTCTTACCTGACACATGTGGAAACTTCAATAAAGGTATGTGTAATCCGTTTTGCGAGTTCCTTATATGCACGAAATTGTCTTGAAATGTACTATTTGAGTAAAATGTTTATTTTTGTCACAAAAATTCGTGTATAAGCAGTACATACAAATTGTTTATATATATATAGGGATAGGTTATTGTAGAATGTAGTTTTGTATAAAAAGGATAGGAAGGGTTTTCAATCATTAGATGTAACAAGCAAAAATTGATCACCGGTTGAGATTAATAGTGGTATTTTTGTAAATATTTAAAAGTTGATAGCATAATTGTCCATTAATTAAGGGTAAATGTGGTAGAACAAATGTGATTAATTACAATGTTTTCATTTTCCGAGCTCTTTTTCTAGGTGTGTGTGTCATATTATTAATTACATTTAATTTGTACGTTATATCTTGTATTAATGCTCTAATCATTTTCATTCATTTTCTTTTGAAACATCAATATTTTGACACACTAATATTCTTGATATATTTAGATTGACACACATTTAGTTTGTAGTGACACACATTTAGAATGACACATTAACATACTTAACATACTTAGAATGACACATTAACATACTTAAGATTGACACACATATTTTGACACATTTAGAATGACACGTTAACATACTTAAGACTCACACACATTTAGTTTCATGATATATTTTAAATGACACACTAAATTTTTTGACACATTCTTTTGTAATGACACACTAATTTCTCAACACATTTTTATCGAATGCGGAGTATTAATTTATTGTTTGTAGTTACACACTAACTTTTTTCTACATTCACAAAACTAATTGCTTATATGCATAAACTTTAATTCATTGATAAACCTGTTAAAAAAGTTTTATATGTACTTTCTAAAATCGAATTTAAAAAAGGATGTTGAAAAGAGATTAAAATGACGTGAATTGGCAAATTTAATATATGCTTTAGTTAATTGATTTTTAAGTGACGTGAATTATTGGGCAAATTTGAAAGAAGATGTTAAAAAGACTTTAATGAGCAATTAAAAGAGGTTAAAAAAAAGAGTGTTAAATGTCTAAAATACCCCTATTAATCAAATGACAAATGTTATATTTTTAACCCTTTTTATCCTTTTTATCATAAAATACTTTTCATCGCCCGACAGGCGGGTTTGCTTCAAACATTTTTTATAGAAAATGTTTGTGTGAACGTGGCTTAAAAATTTCGAGTGTTGAGTACGGTTGGCCATGAATGAATCAAAATGGTTCAGGCAGGCCCATGGTGGTTTGTTTTGGTTTGGTCAATATAAAACAGTTCATTTATTGTGTGAGTTTGGGTTAATAATTTTGAGTGTTGAGTGCAGCTGGCTATGAATGGATCAAAACGGTTCTCGTAGTCCAGGTTTGGTGTTTTTTGGTTCGGTCAATATTAAACGGTTCAGTTAGGTCCGGGTCTGTCTGTTTTGGTCCGGTCAATATTTTGTGATTACAGTTTCAAAACCCTCATGTTGTTGTTTTATATTTTTGATTGTTAATAAATCTAATAAATAAATGTCTTTTTAGGCTGAGGTTTTGTTAATATAGTTAATATCCAATATCCATTCCGTGAACACGTAATAGTAAAGTAATTATGTACATAAGAAATATTTGTAAGCAAAAATTGTTTAAATCTTACATTTAAGTTACAAATGTATAATTTTAAATATAAAGGTTTATTTGCATGTTAGTACAAATTTACACCATTTGTGTATTTAAGTAAGTGATTTTTTTAAAGGAAATGTTATTCATTGAATGTTTTTTTGACGATTGTGTATTAGATTTTGTATTATAATTTTATGTTGTTTATTCGTATTCTATATCTTTTTTGTTTTTTGGTTAATTTTAGTGTGTTATTGTTTGGTTTGTAACATAAGTAGATGGATTATTTTCAAACTATTAAATGGTTTGATAGAAATTGTTGTTTTGTTGGCATCCATATTTTTTGAAACTGTTAAACTATTTGAGATTATTTGTTGTTTTGTTAAATTATAAATGAATTGCTTATTATTTTTTGTTTTGTCAAATTATAAATGAATTGCTTATTAATGTTACGTGTGGATTAGGTATACGGGCGTGCCCTTTTCTTTTCTTTTTCTTTGAAAGAATTTTTATCGTTTAGTTATAATGGTTGGCACTAACAAATCCGCCCTTATATACGCCTAAGAAGTTTAGTTTACGTTTATTTTAAATTTTACGCAGGCATGCAAAACCCGCCCGATGGGCGGGTATGACTTGTGATTATTGTTTTCATTTTTATTTTTGGTTAAATATTGGTCTTTTAAATTTGTTTATTATAGAAACATTGTTTTTTAAATTTCCCGATGGGCGTGCATGACTTGTAATTATTGTATACATTTTTTTGTTTTGCTAAATATTGGTTTTTAAAAATTGTATATTATACAAAGATTTTTAAGCATAGTAGCAATGTTTGTCATTTTGTTTGTGTTTATGTAATTATTTAGTATATTTTATGGTTTTTGAAGTAACTGTATAGAATTTGTATTAAGTTTATTGAAAATTATGCATGACAAAACATTAAAAGACTTGTACACTAAGTAATAAAAAATATAAGTTATTTTACTTGTAAAATCACTTGATACACCTTAGATATTAACCCTAACCACACTTGTATACTTGTAATTTTTGTAAAATGAAAACTATGAATTATTTTAGGGTGGAGGGTTTGAGAGTAAAAAGGAGAGAGTTTTTGTGATTTTGATAGTTGATAAAAGAAGTGTATAAGTCTTGTGAATAGAAGGCTATTTATAACATAAATATCTTGGAAATACCATTTACAAATACATAGTTTTGGAGTTTGGACTAACTAGGAATGAGAGATGGTGGTTTTGTAAGAAATTGGCATGGCATTGTGTAAGGAAGTTGATATTGTGTAAGGAAGCTAGTAGGACTTTGCTTGTAAAAGTATTTAGCACATGTATAATTCTAGAAGAAAGTTGAGATATTATTTGTGTGTTTTATCCTTGTATATCCGGCCACCTATATGCATGTATAAGAAATTTTATAATTTTTAAGTATTGGGTATAATTGTGGGTATTTGATTGAGTATAGATAGTTAGAATGGTTTACTTGTATGCAAAAAGGTTCCAAAATGCGAAACGTAAACATTTTACGTAAATTATAAAAATATAATATGAAAAATTAATTATTATTTTCGTAAAAATAATATAACACTTGCTTGACGTAAACTTTTATTTGTTTGATGTCCGTTTACGTTGAATGTTGATTTTTAGTTTACGCGATTTAAGTAAACGATTTAATTTAAAAGTAAATGCGTGAAACCCTAAAAATAAATAATGGCAAGGTTGAAGTCGTAAAATGACCTGAAATAACGGATTGTTACAAATTAGGTCTCGAAATAATGTACAAGCCAAGTTTTAAAGTCTACAATACTACCGGCACACTCATATTTTTGGTGGATTTTTGTATAATAGATGAAAACGGAATCATTAGACTTAACCTCACCAATTGAAATAAAGGGTAATAGTGCGCTCGGCAAAGATTTATTCTAGTTTAGTAAGAACAACATGTCAAAAATTTTAAAATTGGCACAACTTTTCAAAGAAAACTAGAAAATCAAAGGCAAATATAGGTCGAGTGGTAATTCTACTCCCATCCCCCCACTTGGTTTGTACAATGTCCCTATTGTACATTAAGGAAATAAAAATTCAAAAATAAGAGTAGAATTAGAACAAAAGACTCCATTGGATTTGATCGGGATGATGAAGAGACAACATGCTTTAAGCCATGCTTCAAGTCCGCTTCCTTGAGCAACATCCACAACTACAACACATCATCATCATCGGCATGGTATCCAACTAATCTGGATTTAAAATGCTTCCCTGTATCCAAGTATAAACCAAGCACCATTCCATGTGCATCAACCTGTACAGGCTGCAAGACAACTAATACCAAAATCATAAATCTGGCTAAAAGAAGGATACCAAAATATACAGAATAATAATACAAGAAATACAAAGTTAACTCACTTTTGTAGGAATCACGGTTGCATTTAGCATATGCAACAAGCCTTTTAAGCCACTTGGTGTCCCAAGTGGACGAGTGAAGTCTCGTGAGGGTTTCCAGGAAACGTACCCATAAAGTTAATTTAATTATACACGGTTTTGTAAAAGTTTCGAACTTAATTAAGGTTTTTTAGGAATGGGTTACGGCGTAATCAAGAAATGAGTTACGCCGTAACCATGTGGAATTTTTTTTATAGAAATTTGGTTATAACTAGTTACGGCATAACCATAGAGGTGATTACGTCATAACTGAATTTGTTACGGCGTTACTAGAGTGGTTACACCCAAACAGAAACATTTTTACCACATGAATCCGAGTTGATGTGACCTCGGATTCCATTTCCTTGCTGTGAGAACCTACAAAACTAGGTAAGAAACATACAAACCAACTAATATACAAAAATGAAATAAAGCAAAACATAAATTTTAAGATATGCAAGGGGTGCCTCCCATGAAGCGCTTGTTTTTGTTCGAGTCACTAGCTTGACTCTGCCATTATTTAGTAATCAACAGGGTGTTCATCCCCTCACTTGAAATCAAGTGTGTGTGATAGTAGCCACGTTTACCATAAGGGTGTAAGTAGGCTACGGGAAGGGCGTATGAGGTCTAAAATTTATACATGTGGGGAGTTACAAATTCCTTTTTTACCTCATTATAAATGGATAATGGTATGGTGTGTAGCAAGAAACTTGGCTGATCATTGAACTCCATATAAACTAAGAAGGGGTCTTTAGCAAGACTCCACTGTAATGTTTCTTTAGTGTTTGAATGGTCAAGCAGTGTTGTCATCTATGTTTTCTTCAACCTATTTACAAACACTAACAAATTTATTAGTAGCAAAGAAAGTAGGAAGGTCAAGAAGTTAACCATCCTCTTGGTCACTATCCTCATAATCAGTGATATCACCATACCTATTTGGAACTTCATGTTCCATCTTTCTTATGTTTTCTGCCCCTATTTTGAACAAGTCATCCAAGATTTCGTCTAAACTAGAATCCTCCTTATCTAAAGGTGGTTTAGGTGTATGTTGTGATTGATTGAAAAACTGGGATGTGAAACCCTAAGTGGGAACCTATATTTTACTTTTCATAGTTGACATTGCTAATTTATATCTCGCATATTCTTCTAAGGTCATATTTTCAATGTCAACTTCACTATGACTATTATAATGAACATAATTTCATGTGGCACAAGGCCGAGGAGTTTGAAAACATAGGAGTAAAGGAGGCAAGCTACAATACTCTTCATCCTCCTCATCAGAGTCAGGATATACCAAAATTCTATTCCTCACGGGAGCAACACTCTTCCAAGATGTGCAACTCCTTTCTAAATCCTTATTCCTTCCTTGGTACATCAAATATTCATTTAGGGTCATATTACTAAAATCGGGCTCCATTCTAAACTAAAAATACTAGAAATCTTAAAACCTCAAATCAAAAACCTAAATATAGCTCTCTGGTAGCGGGGCCAAAAACTTGATGCGTATTTTCTGTTAAATAGATTAGGTTTTAAATTTATAAACTGCGAACCACCTAAGATCTATATACACACTAACGAGCAGTGTACCCGGTCACGTGTAGTGTACTTAGGGTAAGTCCGAGGTCGACCCAAAGAGCTATGTGCAAGGCTTTTAAAATGAGGCTATCTACTATTAAACTAGAAAGCAAATTTAATTATCGCGTTTGGATTTGAGAATATAAAAACTTAATTAAAATCATCTAAGTAGGATCGAAGGGAAAAAAGTGCAGTCCTAATTACTTGTTAATTAACTTAATGATTCAATTTATTCTTCTAGTTGAGAAAGCTATGATCGAATGGTCATCTAATCCTCACTTATCTCGTGGAATCCCGACCACACTGGTCATAGTAACCATAATTTTATCCCATTGGTCATGGTAACCGAGCATTATATTTGGCATTCTTATGATCAAAGTATTATAACCAAATAGATAAAAAGAATTAACAAGAAATAAATTAACCATAATGATAATTAATAAGAAAAGCTTAGCCGAAAATTGTATTCATACAATCAATAACACTGTCAATTAATGAAAGTAATAAAAACATAATAATCGAACCAAACTAGTATGATGATGATGATCGGGGAGGATTCTCTCTTCTAGAATGGCTGGTGAGTGCTGGAAAACGACTTGGGGTGATGTCCCAGTCGTCCCCTCAGATGGGAGGAAGAAGGGATGATTTTTGGGGCTAAATTCGGCCTTATTTATAGGTTTCGTCTTAGTTACGGCGTAACTAATGCGTTTGGTTACGCCGTAACCATGCTGATGTACACTTCCCATTATGCAGGCTTAAAATTGGTTACGACGTAACTGATGCATTGGGTTACGCCGTAACCATGACGTGGCAGGTTTATGGGTAAGTGATGTGTTGGGTTATGGCGTAACAGATGTGGTTATGGCGTAACTGAAGTGTTTGGTTACTACGTTACCCTGCAGTATAATTGTAGTTATTGCAAACATGTGACTCATCAGTTATGATCCAGCTTTAACCCAAACCACGAAAGTTGTAGATATCACTTTCCTCTTTCCATGACCGCTTGAATCAACTTCAAATGAGTTAGTATGAAGAAGTTATGGTCAAAATACTAGAGCATATTTTCGAAACATTTCTTTAACTTTTCGGCTTCGTTTCTTCACATAATTCTTTCACGAGCCCTTCATAATGACTCCAAATCATAAGTGAATAACTTCATATATATTTCTTTAGTTGAAGCATCCATTCTTCATGTCATTTCTTTCCAATGCCTTGTTTATCTTGTAAATGTAAATCTAAACGTTTTAAGTATCAAATCTATAATAAAGCAATATAAAACAAGGCAATAAGCATGGGATTTTGATATGGAAAAGTATCAATTATTTGATGTTATCAGTTGTTAAAGAAAGCAATGGGACATGATTTGGAAAGCATGATACAAGCAGTATGTAACATTTCACATTTTCAGATCATCTTACGACTTCAATTATTCCTTTATTTATTTTTAGGCTTTTACGCGTTTGCTTTTTATTTAAATCGTTTAGTTAAATCGCGTAAACTAAAAATCAATATTTAACGTAAACGGGCATCAAACAAATAAATATTTACGTGAAGTAAGTGTTATAAAGTTATTAGGATGATAATTTATAACTTTGCGCTTTTTATTTCTATTGGTTAAGTAAAACATTTACGTAACGCAATAAAACTACATTTTTGCATGCATAGCAAACCATAAACCCGTCTATACTTCAATAAATACCCACTAATACCCTTAATGCTAAAATTTCATAAATATTTCACTTGTTTCTAGCCATTGCCATGTACAAGCAACACAACACAACACACACTCTTCAAATTAATTCATAAATACCCCACTAACTAATAAACTAGTATAACCAAGATCCATGGGATAAACCCTAATGTATAACCACCATGTAGAAACCTCAATCTTGTACCCTTGGCATGTTTTGTGTGTTTGGCTGAAAACAAGGCCCCAAATGCATGCTTGAGTGTCATTTCTTGTCATACTTACACAAAGAGAACTTGTCACACCATCACCATACTATTTCCTTACAAACCTTACATCCTTAGTAATATTTTAGGCTCCTAAACATGCCCTATCTTGAGCCAAAACCGGTCTCACCCTTATAGAGTTCAAAACCATTTGTTAGTTTGTTTAAATGGTATGCAAACTCATGCTTTGCTATATATAGAAGCCATAAAGTGGAAGTAAACTTCACACTTACCATTTTCAAAGCAAAAGCAAACACAAACTCTTTCTTGCTCACCCCTAGCTTACGGTTCACTCTCACCCCATATACATTTCATAGTTTTGATTTTACAAGTATTTCAAGTGTACAAGGTTCATTGTTAGGCATATCTAAGGTGTATTGGAAGCTTGATTGGGTATTTATTCAAGGTTTATACAAGTAAAGGAATTAGGGTTTTCTTGATTTGGAAGTTAGGGTTTTTATTGGTAATTTGGGTTTTAGATCTTGTGTATCATCCTCTTGCATATTCCTAAGGTATTTTATAAACTCTAATCTCTTCAATATATTAATTTCATATTTTATATAATTGTTATATAGTTAATCATCACCTAGGTTTATTTTATAAAGTTTATAAAATAATTACACACTTGTATAAATTCGAATTTTATTTTTCATATGATGTTATGATGCTAAAATGATGATAGAAAGCAAGAACACACTTGGTATAAGTATTTGTTAATTTATAAAACTAGTTTATGAATTAATTATATAAAAGTTTATTTATTATGTTTATGAATAAATAAATATGAAGACATGTTATCTTAGACATATTTCTTGGACACAAATTAGAGGACTCAAACTATATCAAGGAAGTGTTATTACATAAAGTAGAGGACTTATAGTAATTTAATTAAGTAAAAAGTGCATAAAACAAGTTTATAAATTAATTATATAAAAACTTAAAACCTATTGTTTTAAATCGTGAAATAAAATATTTATTTTATATTTTATTAAAATAGTACTTATTATGAGGATCGTAAACATATAAAGAACTAAAAAATCCGAATTATAACGAAGAAGTTACGAAGTTTACAAGATTACGATAAAAAGTGATTTTATAAAAGTAACTTTATAAAATCTGAATGATGATTTTTTTATATTTTTATGTGAAATTACTTTTTACAAGGAATCCAAATCTATAAAGAACATTAAAAACCGAATTATAACAAAGAAATTCCACTATTTACAAGTTTACGATAAAAAATATTTTTATAAAAGTAATTTTATAAAAATATGTTACTGTTCATAATAGTGAGTTTTTGGAAAATATTTATCTTAGATAGAACTTTTATTTACGAAGACGTGGATATAAGAATCACTAAAAACCAAATTAAAACGAACGAGTTATGATTTTTACGAGATTGCAACAATTAATTATATAAAAGTAGTTTTATATAATTTTACAGAAACAGTAAAATTTACTGTTTATCAGTAGCTAAAATATTATAAATGTAGTATTTTTGATAGATTTTCTTAATACAAAACCGTGGGCATAAAGAACGAATAAAACGGAGTTAAAACGAAAAAGATATAAGGTTTATAAAACCTTATGCAATATTTTTATACTTGTGCATTATTTTTATGAAATCAATTAAACTAATTATATAATATCATTATATAATTACATAAAGGTATTAAAACAGCTATTATTTATAAACGATCAATTGTTGGACAAGTATAACATTTTTACAAACACAAATACATGAACGTTTATTTTACAAAGTACAAATTTATATTGTTTAATTTATTAAATTAAACAAACATGTTTAGGTGGTGATGTAACTATATAGAATTATATGTGGTGTTAGTTATTCAAAGTACATAGTACTCATACGATCTATAATTAATTAGGTTGCATTCGGACTATCCGTGACGTTTCACTCATTTGATTTGTATAATCAAAGTTCATTCACTAAGGTGAGTTCATAGCCCCATGTTTTACAATTACAATGATTTATAACTTTTGGGGTAAGAAACATGCATTGTTTTACAAATTGGACGCAAGTGTACATTTTTAACATGATTACGTGTTTGCCTAAGTAGCGATAACCCACTAAGCCCATTATCATGAACTGTCAATTACTTGGTGTAAGCGCGGATGTTATAAATAGATCTATTTGGGATTGACCTCCTCGTTTGGGTGAGTAGCGCTCACTGTGTCGGTTTGCCGGACAACAGATGTATACCATGTTGGGTTTGGGATGTTGCCAGTTAGAACATCATCAAGGGCAATGTAGGCAATTTATATTGCAATTCATACATATCGAGCTTCAGTGTCATGAGCTTAGGGAAACGTAATTACTTTTGTGATGTTTGAATATGTTGCATTATCATACACTTGGAAATCTTGCGGTCCTACAATATATTTACATAAACCTGTGAATTCACCAACTTTATGTTGACGTTTTAAAGTATGTTTTTTCTCAGGTCAATAAGGTGCAAGTCAAGGATACATTAGTGATCGTTATTTTGGATGTTATTGCATAAAGATTTAGAAGCATTACATTTTGAGGATATTTGTCATGTTTTAAAATCTTTACATTTACAAGTGAACATGTTAAGCCGTTGTGCTTTTGTAGCAAACAATTTTAGTTATTCCAATGTATCAGTTTTTCAAACGACTCATTTAGAGGTCGTTCTCATATCTTGTGCTATTGATTTATGATGTAACGCTCCCGGACATATATTCCGATGCGACCCTATTTGGGGGTGTTACACAACATGTCAGGAAATGATGCAGATACTGATGCAGATACTGATAATGCAGATATCAAACGCGTATATGACAAAGAGCCAATGGCTGAGGTACAATTAACTACTGAATGTAATATCTTTGCTATAGGGCAACAACATACTGAGCAACCTGAATTCAATAATGAAGGAGGGGTTGAACAGTATACTAAAAAATGTCAAGTTAAAAGTCCTATGCTTGATTCATCACTTGATAACAAGACATCTAAATATTCAAACCGATCTCTCAAGTCTAGAAATATTTGCCTCAAAAGACTGTTGCCTAATTTCAAAAAGATTTTTCAAGAATGGAAGCACATTGTATTACTCTTGAACTTAAATGTCAAAATGAATCTTCAAAATCGGGGTAACATGGTCAATTTTTGAAAGTAAAAAGGTAAAGAAGCCAAGATTAAACATGACATAGATGTAATTGAAACAATTAACATCGAATTAGAAAATAGTGTGGCTAAATTACTTACAGAAAATGAGCATTTACATAAAGAAAATGAGCATTTGAAACAGAATTACAAAGATCTTTATGATTCTATCAAAAAGGCACGAGTTCAGACGAAAGACCATAATGATTCTCTGATTGCTTAAATGAACAAAAAGTCTATTGAAAATGCTGATTTAAAAGCTCAGATTCAGGAAAAGGTTTTTGCAATTGCTGCTTTGAAAAATGAATTAAGAAAGTTAAAAGGAAATAGTGTGGATACTAAGTTTGCAAAACCATCAGTCTTAGGGAAAACGACTTTAAAACTACTCAGAAACCTATCAGTTGTTAGACAACCGACTGCGTTTAAATCTGAACGACCTAAAATTTTGAAATCACAGTTTGCCTCCTAAGTTGATGTGGAAAAAGATTTGTCAAAACCAGCCACTCAACATTATTTGCCTAAGGAAAGAGAATATGTTGTTGCAAAACCTAATCACGTGATTGCAACTAGCGAATCCAGGAATAGTTCTAAGAACATGCCAAGATTTAGTTCAAATTAAATGGTTCATAATCACTATCTAGATGAAGCTAAGAAAAATACACAAGCAAGAAATAGGAATTCAAAACCTAGTGATGCATTCTACTAGTCTACAAAACACTATTAATGGTAGCAAACCAAAACCTAGGAGCAACAATCTAACATCTTGGAGTTTGCCTACATCTAAGAGTAGTTGCGTAACGATAACTGTTGTGCCCAAAGCAGATCACTCTAGGAATACTAGTTCTTTTTCTGACTCCAAACACTTTGTTTGCTCGACTTGTCAGAAGTGTGTCTTTAATGCAAATCATGATGCTTGTATAACAAACTTCATGAAAGAGGTGAATTCACATGCTAAGATTCAATCCCATAAGACTAGAAACAGTAACAAACCCGTAGATCAGAAGAGTCATACTCGAAAACCTAGTAAGCAGATCTTTACAGGACATAGGTTTTCTCCTAATAAGTCTTCCGCTGTGTATGGGAAAAAATTTCCTAGATCTAATCTTAGGTGGAAACCCACGGGTAGAATTTTTAAAACTGTTGGTCTTAGGTGGGTTCCTACGAGAAAGATATTCGCTTCTTGCACAAGCAAGACTGACAATGAATCAACACATGGTTCCATTGTAGATATCTCAAAAATTCATAAATGCAAACAAACGCTGGATTTAAGTGCAGGTACCTCAATCAATATTCACAAGAAACAAAGTATTGATTTAAGTGCAGGTACATCATATAATGTCAAGAAGGAAAATCTCAGAGCGTGGTTGCTGAAAAAGCAGATATCTTAGAAACCAGTGTTACATGGGATTCAAAACTAATGTAAAAGCAAATGACGTTTGAACATAACAGTTCAAGCCTTGAACCTCAATGTCAAAGAATGATGTTTGATCAAAATAGTTCAAGCCTTGCACACAACGTCAACAAAAGTTCCTACAGTAGATATGATAGTCATGACGTCCATGATAGAGTTGGAAAGTCTATTCGGTCCTTTGTTCGACGAATATTTCTATAGAGAAAATCAAGTTGTTTCAAAGTCTTCCGTTGTTACTAATGTTGATGCATCCGATAAACGTCAACAACAACCAGATTAACTTCATTTACTTCAACTCTAGCAACAACTGTCACTGCTGATGGAAAACTTCGACTTGTATATTGGTTCTGAAAATTCCTTGCTATATATATATATATATATATATATAATAAGTATTCCCAAAATATCAATTAATAAGAGAAGGTAAGTATTCCGTAAGGCTTCTAGAAGATTACTTTTATCCAAAGTAAAATCCAAAACCTTCCCGAGTCGTTTCCCGACGAGGCGTGAATTGAAAATCGAGTTTAAGTTCGTGATCGCGTGTTTGAATAGTTCAAAGATTTTGATTTTGATTCTATTTCTACAAATAACATGCAAAAACAAATAAAGGCAAGCTAAAAACAAAAGCAATTAAGGTTAAAACACGAAAACAATAACGTGACTCAAAACCCGAGCCTTAAAAACCTAAATTCTGAAATTTTAACCTCAAAAATGCAAATTTAATTTTTAACAGTCCTAAATGATTAAAAATAATTTTAAAAAAAGAATTATATTTTTTTGACTTTTATTTAATTTATTATGAATTAAAAACAGATTTAATCTACAAATATTATAAAAAATATTAAACTATGATTAATCTAAAAAATATTATAAAAATATCCAAACTAATTTTTCTAAAAAATCAAGAAAATTACAGAAAATCCTATTAGACCTGTTAATAATTATGAAAATGAAATCTGAAATTTTGGCTAAAAAATAAGACAGTTTTAAAAAGCTAAAAAGCTCGGATAAGCAAAACTGCTAATGAAGGGTTAAATATTAAATAAAACAAACTATGAATGAAAAAGTTCCCAAAAGGGCACTTCAGGGTAGTGAGGAGTGTTGCCGTAAAATGCTATGCAGTTAAGACATCGAGGTCACGCGGGTTACGAGCCTGGTACTTCCCTAAAACGGCATAGCAATCTTTAATTGTCACAAAATCTTTATATGAACAAAGCTTTTTACAAAAACACTAACATAATAAGCAACTTTAATGAAACGGCTTTGTTATACAAAAACTTATTTTTTAAGCTGCAATACAAGCACTTAAAGGTGAACAGATTTGCTTAAGACTTCTAAAAAGCTTTAACCACTTAACAGTTTTGACACAAAAAGAGACCTAATAACTCAAACCCCTAAACACAATAATGCGTACAAGATCACTAAGCTATGTCCTAAATGAGCACCTAAACTAAACCCAAATAAGCCTAGAAAGGCATACCTAAGGAATTAAGACAAGTTTAACTTTAAAAGAAACAAAAAACGCATTTTAAACCATTAAAAAAAAATTTATGCCACAAACTTCAATCAGCTAAAAACTCAAATCACTAAATTAAGCTACGCACAACCTTAAACCTGAACCATTATAAGCAAAACTAAGCACAATTAAGCACCTGAATAGCTCAAACACTTAAATAAGCAAATAAGCAATTTATCTCCCCCAACACTCATACAAAAAAACATCTAAGAGTCTAAGGAGGCAACTTTAAGCTAATTTTTAAGCTACTAGATCAATAAGCTAGTGTCTAAAAACTCAAAACACTATAAGCTATAAGAATAAGCAAAAATCAAGCATTTTGAATAACTAATAAGCTAAATAAAGACTTATGAAAATGGCAGTTTAGGCTAAAAACAAGGTTTTTGGATTTTTAAGATTTTATAAAAGCTCAATACACAAACTGCAGCCCTATTTTCAGATATCTAAATGAGCTTAAAACCTCAAAATAAGCTTAAATAGCATAAGCTTATACTCCAATAAGCTTGTGCTATCATTTTTAGAACCTAAAACTAACTTATACTAACCTATAATGATGAATTAAAAAGGCCTTTTAAAACTGTAAAAATGCATACCATATCAGACTAAAACCAAAACTTGTATGAACTAATAAAACAGAACATCGACTCAACTTAGATCAAAATGAATGCATTTGGAGACAATTTTGTTGCACAAAAACTTAACTCAACAGCTTATAAACTCATATCCAAATTCAAGTAGATTTAAGAACTTTTCAAACTAACAGACTTGGAATTTACCAACAATAACATTAAAGCTCAATTAAACTAATTCAAAACTACTCTAAACATACATTAAAACAGAACTATAATGAAACAAAAGTGGTTTTGAAATCCAAAAATGGTTAATACTGCTGTCCCAAACACCCCTTTATAAAACTGTTTTCCAAAATTAAGCTTGAAACATATTTTGAAATTCATTATAAATGTAAAACAGCTTAAGCACAATGTATTTTAAAAACATTTAAGCAATTTCCACTAGAAAATAAGCACAAGAACATAAGCATAAGCCAACAAGCAGTTTTAAGCACATTATGACATATTTATGAAAAACATAAACAAAGAAGATTTAAACAAATAACAAGCATCAATAAGCAATAATCAACATAAATAAGCATAAATAAGCATAGTTAAGCAGAAAATAAGCAATTGATAAGCAATAAGCACTTTTTAAGCTAAAAATGAAAATGAGAGAGTACCTTGCCCTTTGCTCTAAACAAGGATAAATAAACTCTTAATGAGCTGATCTACAAGCTCCAGCTTATCAAAGATAAGCTGGTAAAACCCATAAGCCCTTCCAAAATTGGCTTATCATCCATAAAAGCTCTTTTTGAGTGATTTCTGGTGGATTTTCCTTAAACACTATAAGCTATGGAAAATCTTATATTGCTTAAGTAAACAACTTAAGTAAAAGGTAAAAAGAGCTTATGTTAGCTTAACTAACATTTTTAAAACATAAATTGCACTAACTTAAAAACAGAATTTAACATAAAAAACATAAATTTCATTGAACTTAAAATCCGAGTACAAGGCTTTTAAAAGAATATATATGCTGAAAGTTACAAGTAAAAAGCTATTAAAAAAACTAAAAAAAACTACTCTTCTCTAATGTGTGAAAACGCACAAGATTTATAGCCGAGCACAAGCTTTCTGTTGTGCTTGTTGTGTTTGTTGTGAGAGAGGCTTCAAAAGCTTCATTATAGCCCTTCAATTATCTTGTTCTCCAAGTTATTGAATCATAGCCTTTGAATTTGGTCCTTGTACCATCAACCAATCAGAAAGTAAAGGATTGCCAAGGAGGATTTGTTGGTTTATGAAGTGGGGTTGAAGGTGAGAGTGATGGGTTTGTTTGTTGGAGCAGGGGTCGAGGAAAGTGACAGGGGAATAGTAGTTTCTGGCGAGAAATGGTTTTATATAATTTGGGGGTAACGGGGGTTAATGGTAAAGTGTTAACGAGGTTAATGGTTAGGGACTAATGGTGAAAAGTTTAGGACTAATGGTGTAATAGGATAAGGATTAGCAGTGTTAGTCCTTAAGGACTAACGGTGAAAAGGGGTAAAGGGTGTTACGGTTAAGGGTTAATGGACTTTTGGTTTCGGCTTAAGTTGGGCCGGTTTGTGTTGGATTGGACTTGGACCATTTTTAACTTGTAAGACTTATAGATAAAGGCTTAATGAGCTGGCCCGTCCCATTAAATGGGTGCGGGTTGGCTCATTTAAGATAAACACGTCTTTGACTTTGATTTTTTCACGCTCTTTCCAATCTCGTGCTCGGTTTTGGCTTTGTTTTTGTCCTTTAGTGAATATCCGTTACCTGCACAGTCATAAATCACAAAACACACAAATACAATGTATTTTTGATATATTTTGGTCATTTTAGGCTCGTTTTTTTAGGTAAAAGGTATGTGTAATTAAGCACATACCAAAATCCCCCATACTAAGATATTGCCGTGTCCTCACGCAATGCCATAAGTAAACACTTTAGAAAACTAAGAATCTTAATCCCCCTTGACTAATTACCTCGAAAAGTAGCTAAGTGTTCATCAAGGGGAATTAAAGAATCATTAGTTTTAAAAAGCCCCGTTTTGACCATTTTCAAATATTTACACTTATTACCACACATATTTTTGTATTTTTCCTTTTTCTTATTTTTTTACTTTTCATTTTAACCAACTAACTAGAATGTTTGGACTTTCGTTATTATCATAACCTTTAGGGTCACACAACAAGAAGCACTTTAATCCTAAAATGCCCAAAAATATAAATTCATCGTCCTTGATTTCTCACCCGCCCCAAACCAAGCTTAAAAACGAAATCACCGTTAAATAAAATTTAATATGCTAATACTACTCATACTTGTAACTTGTGAAACTTTTCGCTCCTGACATTTATTATATATTATGTGAGTGTGCTTATTTTGAATTTCAACCATGGATCAGCCTCTTTAAGAAAATTGCAATATTTTTATGCTTCACGTTCCACCCAAGAATTATGATTTTGAAGACGAGATCATTCCATGTAGCGACTTTCTTCTTGGCACATCCCAGCCAAGACCGGCTTAGGTGACCAGGATTTTGACACCCCACAGAGAATAGTATCGGAACTCACGGACCTTCGGTTTCAAAAACTCTTAGGCTTCCAGTTAAATAAATAATTTATTTAGAAAAATCACAAGTTAAAATGAAATAGTCTTAGTTCAAAAGCATATTTAAATTTAAGAAAAAGAGATTTTCCCTATATTTATTAAATCACATATATTACACTTAATATAATTATACATCCTTTAAACGAAGGAAATCCTCTGTTATCCCATGATAATAAGCTATCCAAACACCAGATAAGCCATACCAATAAGCAAAATAGAAAAGAGAAAAGAGAGAAGGAAAAGATAGAAGATTAGATTAAGATGAAAGAGT
>BQNB010021358.1:0-64345 GCA_026074375.1 Tanacetum coccineum | reverse complement strand
TATGAAGGTATTCAACCCCAGGCTCCTTTGACATCTGTATAGAATCTAATTTTAGGAGACAAATAAATTTCGATATTTTATATAATGAACATTCATTGTTAATTGCTTAGGAATCATGTATAATAATCAGAAGATTCAGAAAAGTATTAGTATGTAGAATATATAGCTTTTTTCTATATAAAAGATTAATTTTAGGCATATATGAAAAATGGCAAAGGCCAACAAAGGAATTGGAGCGTTGCTAGAAACTCGAAAGTATGAGGGCATGAGTACCGAGAAATGACTTCCATTCTAATTGTATTTGTTTCGTTGGTGGAATTTAATATTTCAATATGGGTATCAAATTCTCAAAAGTATGCAATTACTAAACCCACCAAAAATGATGAGTTTGTAAACCGACTCCAATTCCCTTTCCCATAGTAATTGCTTTGTTTAACCAAACGCTCCTTAAATAATTCTTAGATTTATATAGTATGTTTAAGCTCAAAATAATAATATATGGGTGTATGTTAAAAGTGCCAATGCTATCGTTGTTGTGATTTTAGAAATATATTAGTGATAAATCTTATAAAATAAATAGTTACACATTAGTAACAAAAAGTATACAAACAATGCTGATGTAATTCAAGTTACATTTTAACTTCAGTGTGTTTGTATCCGGTGAGCTTATAACATAAATACCTTTTTTTTAACGGCTGATAATATATTAAAAGAGCTTCTTTTTTTTTGAACGGCAAAGATGAAATATATAAAAAAAAAAAAGACTAGCAAGACGCTAGAAACTTAAAGTACAATAGAGTCAACAAAAAGAAATACATAACATCAAAAAATGGTAAAATCCCGAGACTTTAACTGCGAGGGAATCAAAAGGGATGAAAAAACTTTTGACACGAGGGAATCAAAAGAGCTTCTAGTGCTAGAAGCTGAAATAAACCAAGTACAGATCTAGATATAACATAAATACCTACCGGCAAGCATATATGAATATGCATATGGGATTATGCTTGGTTAATTAAGTGTCTAGCAGTCTATAAATAGATATGAATATTAGATAGCCTAAATATAACACAGGTTTTGCCCAGATTCAAAAGTTAGCTCTTCTTTGGATTTCTCATAGATTCAACAGGTTTCTGGAGCGTGGTCTAGTTGGACATGTGACCCAAGGCGTTGTTATATGTAATTCTTCAGTGTTCTTTCTTAGAATTTTTGTTGTTCTTTACTGGTTTGGGGTTTTTTTATTTGATCTCTGTCTTGGAGATCTTGTAATCCGTTTTTTTGTCCTTCTTTGGCCTTTTGTGCCTAATAAAATCTCAGGCTTTTTATAAAAAAATTATAACACTGGTCTCTAGCTAGAAGGTTAGCAAAACTCTTTTTGAGTTCTTGAAGACGAATAGTGTTCACGTCAGTGCTGATGCGGTTCCGCGTATAAATGACAAGTTCTAAAAAAGTTGTTCAGTTCAGTAAGGTTTGCCAATACCTCACTCAAGAATGTCTAATCTCCCCAATCCCAAGATACTGAGAAAATAATCTCATCTATCTATAAAGTCAATCCAAAAGCAAAAGGGATAAAGCAAGTCTTCCCATGAGTCGGCACATTTTTAGAGTTAGTAAAAATGTGCAACACTTGTCAACATTGTTCCCTACAAAATAGTTTATCACTTACCTAAAGTAGAAGTATTTAAAATGAATATTTGTAAAATCTCCAAAAACAAAATAAAATAAGTTGAAACCCTAATTCTCTCCTATAAAATGAATATTTGTAATATAGTAAATCTATTTCTTGCATTTAGAGAGAAACAAATTCAAGAAAGCTTTTACTCCTCAAATTGAAATTTGATCGTTGAACATTTAGTCAGTAAGGAATAGTTTGGACTCAAATTATAACTTTGATTTGTGTTTAAGTTAGAGGAGAGAATGTTGAACAATAAATAGGTATTATATCATTGATGATGTATATATGGTGCATTACATAAAATATATTAGAAATCCTAATGGACCCGAATCTATATAGGGGCTCGAACCTTATAATCTATTGCATAACACTCTCACACAATTCGAGCAATAATTGCTAAAAAAATAAAGATAAATATTTTGATAAAGAATTATGATTTTGATAGCCAACAGTCGCATCGGATAAACATAATCTAAAAAGGAGAGTTTATTTTACGATTATTTAAACTTATAACGGCGAGTGAAGGCGCGTCCGGCCGGTGGAGACGAAGATTTCCAATAGCATTTTCTTCGGAATCTAATTATGAATACACGGATGCGGATGACATCATCTAACTCTTAGTGGTTTAGAGTTATAAGTAAAGCAGTGAGCCAATGTTGTTTTTCGAACCCGACGGCTTGTTATGGTGCGTGACGTCGCGTCACCAAGGCTACGTCTGTAATTCCAGTATGCTTTTCGTCGGAAATTAATTATGAAGCCACGTCCTATGACCTTGTCAGTTAGCACCTTACGGTTTGGGAGTTATGGCTTAAACGGTGGTTGTAGTTTTTGTTTTTTAGTACGGATAAACGGCGGTGGCTAAGGTTTGACGCGATGGCATCGAGACGGCGACTCAAGGTGGCCGACAAGGTCCGAAGATTAGACCTAGAGTTCTGTTACCATGTTTAACAACAAATTCCCCGTAAGTGGTATTATATTCTTGATTATGTATTTATAATCCATTACATAAAATATACTAGAAACCCTAATGGATCCGTATATAAGTTCGGGCCTTATAATCTATTGCATAATAGAGATCATTTAAATTGTCATTCAACTAAGATTGTTATTCCATAAATTTGTACATTTTTTTATTTATTTCTAATAAGAATTATGTTTTGAAAAACTTGTGTAAATCTTGTTAAAATTGTTTTTACTTGTTGTTTTAACCATATCAGTTAGCATGAAAAGTGGTCATATAACCTAAGTTTTACCATGCAATCACTTTAAAGGAACAGCAATGATTTTTATAGCATCTTTGTGTTTGATATTATCGCAATTTGGGTCAAGTCGATGACTTTCTCGCTTCTGATTGATTAGAGAATGTATATACACCTGTGTCTCAGATGTAGCTTGAAGTCTGATTCTATATATATCCTTTGGGTCTGGCAGTTGAGGTTATCTAATTTTAGTTTGTATATTTCTTATCTGATTGGTCCAACATCTTGACTTAACAAATTATGATCACTATTAGAACAAGATCATTTTCAACTCTTTGGTAACTGAAAATATAAAAGTTGCTTTCTTTTCATACTGCTCAACCCTGTTGTTGTGTTTTCTTAAATTTTTAGATATTTCATTCACTATCATGCCTACGCACTATAAAATTATAAAATACTAAATACTTTCTACACATTATTTGTTAACTTTATAGTTACACCTTCTCACTAATAATAAAAATGCTAATTATATAAGTATATATGTATGTCAACGAAATACCTTCGTTGTCACCCAAGTTCGAGCATATTCGAATAACTGAGCACGTGCATAATAAATTCTGAATAATTTATCAAAAATAATTTTACAATGTAATCGGCAACTGGTAACGTACATAATTTTTAAAATATTTCTTTTTAAGGAAAAACCCTCTAAAATAACTTCTTGTTATATGTGTAAGCCCTGTAAGGTGGCACAAGAAACCATACAAGTATATATTGTAAAGTAACAAAAAAAAAGTTTTATTGATTCATTACTTATATAATTGCTTTCCTGTTGATTGCCTATCGCATTCCCCCGGTCCAGTCAGAATTCCTTATCAGAAAGGCAGGCAAAGCCCGAAGGCTACTATCCCAATAGGCCAGCGGGCGGAATGAGGACATATGTATTTAATTATTTATATTAAATATATAGCTTTGATAATAGATAATTAATCAAAATCCTAAACCTAATTAACCCAAACCCACTATTAGATTTGAGCCAACTAACCTATCTAACATATATAACCGCAAAGTGACAGTTACTTACCGAAGTTTTAGTGACAATAAAAGTTCCCGGTTAGAATTCTCGAAAAGCTTAAAAAACACAACCTAATGTGATTTGTTCATCAACCAAATGATGTGAGCTCAATCTAAGTTGAGGCACCCGAATGGTTTGGTTTTTAAATTATGGACAGATTGTGTCAACAAAAACTGCTAAAAAGATACACTTTTTGTGTCACTATAGATAGTTTCTATCTTGTAGAGCAAGGCGGATCTTAATATGGGCACGGAGGTCCTGGCCCGCCCAAAGGTTGTGACAGTAGGTGTAAATATTACTCTTATTGGTCTAAAAGTTATTATCCCTTTTTATATTATTATGTTAAATAAATCGACCCCCAAAAATAAATGATCTAGATCCCGCCATTGATTAATTTTTTTTTGAACGGCGGAAGATGTATTAAAAGCTAGCAAAAGCTAGAAAAAATTACATAGAAGTTATAGAAGCAATGGGGTTTTTCAACCATCCTATCCAACTAAAATTACATGAAGGATTTCTAGAAGAAAGCCACAAAAAAGATTGAGAGACAATGGAATCCCATATAACCGCCTTCTTAGGAGGGCATGGAGAGAAGATCAAGTTGTTACGGTAATTCCAAATGGACCACATAAGAGTTCCCGCCACCCCTTCAAGGAACAAGCGAACCTTAGAAGGAACACGTAAGGAGTCAAGCCACTCGAACCACTCCGCAATATTGCTACAAACCGGAATATCTAACTCCCACCACTTAGTGAGAAGAGACCACAAATCCTTTGCCATCCCATAATTAAAAAAGGAATGATTGATCGTCTCTATATCTTCATGACAGGAGGGACATAGAATCGATTCAATCTCTATACCTCTCCTATCTAAATTAACTCTAGATGGAAGTTTATTAAGCTTCAGCCTCTAAAGAAAAACATTAACTTTGATAAGAATATTTTTATTCCATCTAGTAGAGTCATTAACCGTGTCCAACATGTGAGAGTCAACCAAAGAGCGGACCGAGGCAACTGAGAAACCTAAAGAAGGATCTAAAGTCCACTGCCAAGAGTCACGTTGGTCTGTGAAACTGATATTCTCGGTGACCTCTTTTAAGTCGCTAAATTAAAACGACTTCACTCCTCCTCTGGGATTGCGCCTTAAGACCAACGACTAGTCAAGAAGACGAACACGACTAGCAATACTACAACTTTTATCAGTGTCTAAGAGATAAATGCGAGGAAACATTGCCTTTAAAGGCTGCTACCCACACCAGGTATTCTCCAAAAACTGAGAATCAGCACCATTACCAATCTTACGAGAGCACAAAGAGATGAGATCAATACCTTTTTGTTTGAGGCTAGCAATCGACGAGAGAAAAGAAGACCAGGTGCTGCACTTCTGGTTGTTGTTGGCAATGTTGATGCCCTCTTCCACACCGTGAATACTCTGAATAACACGAACCCATAGATCTGAATTATTGTTAAGAAACCTCCACACCCACTTAAACAATAACCCGATATTAAGACCAAGGATGCTACCAATCCCAAGACCACCTTCCTTCCTACTCGCAAGGCAACGATCCCATTTAACCCAAGTCATTTTTTTTTCATCAGGATCACCTCCTATGAAGAATCTATTGCGCATAGATTCGAGCTTCTTGTGAATGGAAACTGGCATCAAGTAAATGGACATGTAATAGGTAGGAAGATTACCAAGAACCGACTTGATTAATGATAGACGCCCACCAATGGATAATAAACGAGCTTTCCAAGAGCAGAGTTTGGAAGAGAATTTTCAGATTATAACATTCCAATTCAAGCATCTAGACATGTTACAACCTACTGGAACGTCTAGGTATTTCAAAGGGAAGTTCGCCGCCCCATATCCGATAATATTCGCCATATTAGAGACCTCCACATCTGTAACACCAATCCCTAAAACATTACTTTTATGAAAATTGATTTTTAACCCCGAGATAAGGAAAAAACACCGAAGCATACTAATGAGGTTATGGGCGTTAACCCAAGACCATTCACCAAAGAAGAAAACATCATCCGCGTATATAAGGTGAGAAATATACATATTATTACAACCAACAGAAGCACCTTTGAAAAGACCTGAAGCCTCGGCCTTACTTGTAAGAGCATGAAGACCTTCCATCGCCAAGATGAAATGGAAAGGAGACATGGGGTCTCCTTGTCTAAGACCCCTAAAAAGCTCAAACTCTGCGGTGGGGGAACCATTCACTAAGACGGAAGAATGTGAATTATGGAGAGAACCTTTGATCCAAGCTGGCCATTTAATGCCAATACCAAGTTTGTCCAATATTAAATCCAGGAAATCCCAACGCAAGGAATCAAAAGATTTCTCAAAGTCGACTTTGAAAATCATAAGTTCCTTCTTACGTTGATGATACCAATCCAAGACCTCATTTAGGATAAGGGGACCATCCAGAATATTTCTTCCTTTGATGAAAGCAGATTGAACAGGACTAATGCAATTCCCAATCACCGTACTAAGTTTATTGGCTAAAAGATTGCCAATAATTTTATATTGACACCCTATTAGGCTTATAGGCCAAAAATCATAAACATGCTTGGCATTAGAAATCTTTGGAATTAGAGCAATGAAGGAGGAGTTGCAACCTGTAGGGAAATGATAAGAACGAAAGAAATCCTAAACAAATCGAGCCACGTCATCTTCAATAATGTCCCAAAAGGACATAAAGAATTTGAATGTGAATCCATCAGGACCTGGTGCTCGATCACCACCACAATCCCAAACAGCACTTCTAATCTCATCACGAGAAAAAGGATGTTCCAAGAAGTCTTGATGGCAATGCGAGAGGGGGTTAAGCATGTCAGAGTCCAAGGAAGGAGGAATACCAGTGTACTTTCAAAACGATTTCTGAAATGTTCCAAGAACTCAGCCTTGACTAAGCCAGGATCCTCGACCCATTCAACATTCTTCAGAACTCCTTTAATAGCCAACTGACACCTCTTCTTTTTTAATGTACCATGAAAGAAACTCGTGTTTTCGTCTCCCTCTAGAGCCCACTTGACCTTAGCCTTTTGAGCTAAATCACCGGTCTCCATGCGATCAAAATTTCCTAGGAAAGTAAGAGAATCTCTTCGTTCCTTGAAGTCCTCTTCAGTAGCCTTACCCTGATCGATCTTGATGTCGATAGAAGAAAGTTTTGCTTGATGATCTTTATTTTGAGCATATAAGACAGACTTATTCAAGCCAACCCACTCCTGAATAACTTTTTTGAGATTCTGAAGCTTTTTCTTGAACAAGACCATACCATTAGCATTAACGATGCCATCATTTTTCCAAGTATTAACAACAAGATCCTGAAATCCATCTAACTCCAACCAGGAATGGAAAAATCAAAAATGAGTTAGGCCATAGTCAACATGGAGCTCCTTCAAAAGAATGGTTCTATGGTTTGGTATACCTTTCTCCAAAATGATACTAGTGGAATGAGGGAAAACCTCATAAAAGTTGTCAGAAACCAAAAATGGATCAAGCTTACTCATCTTGGACCCTCACTTATCAATCCAAGTGTAGTTAAAACCTCCTAACGGAATATCAAAAAGGGAGGCATCGTTTATGAAGTCATTAAAAAGCATAGCTTGACGATCATTAAAAACCAAGCCGAATCTTTCACTAGCTTCGCGAACTTCATTGAAGTCGCCCATCATTACAATAATACCATCCCAAGTGGCAGCCAGTTTAGGCAAGGATGACCAAAGGGCAAGTTTATTTGGTAAATTTTGGGGGGCATAAATAGATATCCACCTGATATTGACGTCACTAGGAATCTAGAAACCATCAACTACAACGTAGTTATCATTACAAATGATGTTAGATTTTAAAAAAGCCAAATTATTCCATAGATAAAGTATACCACCAGACATTCCATGAGACGAAGAAGAAGCGAAGTCAAAGTGGGTATTACCACAAACCTGGCGAAGTATCTAAATGTCAACATGAGACATTTTAGACTCCTGAATAGCTAAAAAATTAACCATATGCGTATGACATAGATCACGAATCCACCTCCTTTTATTAAGGTCACCAAGACCTTGTGCATTGATAAGACAATTCATTTATTCACGACAAAATCTCCTTTATCAGCGATAAGAGAAGCGAGGGTTATTTCACACCCTTCCATATTAAGACCCAATGCCAAACCCACCTTAATTGTTTCCTCTAATATTCCAAATAAAGAGAAACCTGGATGCGGAGGGTCTTTTCCAGAAATATTGTTAATGGACTCACATGATTGGTGATCATCATTAATTAGTAAAAAACCTGGAGGGGATTTTTGTGTATCGGAATGATGCTCTTTAGGACCTTTGAAAGATTTCTTATTAATAAGAGGACCCAACCCAAATGGATCACTATTTAGTGGTAAATTATTCATACCATCTGATACATCAGTAGGTACATCAACTTTATCATTCATGTTCTGATCATGGACCTCCTCACCTGTTTCTATGTCATCCTTAAGCTCAACAGCAGGCTTCGTATCATTTTCATCAAACAGATGATCTTCATGTTTCTCATACACTCTAATGGAACTCGCTTCATCACTGTTTTGATCATTTCTAATGAATGTAGGCGTCCAACTGCAAAGTTCTTTAACCCGTATGGAGTAGGAGACTTTATTAATAGTAACCAAAATAGAAGCAAAACCAAAAGGGCATAGGAAGATTTAACGTAGAGACGCTTAGAGAGTCTATTGCATTGGTCCGAGTCATCCATAAAGAGGACTTCACCCTATTTACCACAAATTTGAGTGAAAATTTCATTGTTTCAAGCATGAATAGGAACACCTTCTATCTCAAGCCAAATAAGGCGTTCCTCCACCACAAAGTCATCATGCCAAGGCTTTAAAGTAGAGAACCAGGACGTGATACCATTATGATTAAGAAACTTTTCCCTCACATCCTTAGAATTGAAATCAAATAAGACCCATAGACCACCTAAGTACTTGAAATCAATGCCTAAAAAACCTTCAGAGCTACACATAGTATGTATGTTTGCAATGGAACGGAAATCTTTATCGCATCCAAGCAATGCCAAAGGGAAGTCATCAAAAGTTTCCTTGGATAATGCGATCGTGGTTTTAATCCCAGAAGCATCATGATGAGAACTTGAGCTATTGCCACGATTATTACTTGAATTCCTCGCAACATTAACGTAAGAATTGGCCAAGCTGGGATAAGAAGCTTTGCAAGCAATGTCATCCTTAGAACGATCGACCTTGGATGATTTGACATCCACCTTACGGTTGAACCTAGCCAAATTGGCGTGTAATCGCAGTTTACCAATCCAGACATTATTCAACGAATTGATAAGGGTTTCCGAGTTGGTAACCTTGATGAAGCGACAAAATCCAAACATCTGTCCCAGTTTATTCTTATGCTTGGCAATAAAAACATCCATGAGAGTCCTTTTTTTCCATAAATTTTCCATAGCTCACGCACAAACGAAGAAATATATTTATCTTAATTTATCCTTTGTACTTTTTTCAGAGTTATTACGTAAGATTTGTGATGATAATCGTAGATATTTTTTCAAATCGTGTTTAGTTATTTTCTATATTTTGACTCTTTTATGTTTGGGTATTATGAATCTTTATTTGGATAATTTAAGAATAACACTTAGTATTTAGGCACAAGAAAACTAAGCAAAATAAAAAGGAATTCATAAATTTTCGTATGTTTAAATGAGACCCATGAAACTGTTAATAAGTAGATTCTTTGGACAGTTAAGAAGCAGTTAAAATCGATTAGTCATCAACAGTCACAATAGTTGGGAAAAGGTGAGAAAGATGGGTAACCAAATTAGGGAACCAAATATATCTTCGACCCCCGTACGCTCACTTTAGAGCGGGACCCCAACAAGGGTCGCTGCCGCTGTACCCTGTAAGGGGACGCAACCCCTTTACCCCTGAATAGTTGTCGTGGTGAAAACATATTAACACAAACGAGTGTGCGTTACATACTTCCCTAACTCACATATGAGCATGATATGAAACCTCATTTATCATAGGTTTTTTTATATAATCCTTAGAAGTCTTTGTCTTTAAAACTAAAAGTAAAATCGAAATTAATTATTTTAAATTTGAAGTGTATGAACTCGATAAATTATAGCCCCCTAGGTGGATAGTGTGAGTCCCAAAGAATAGATCTTCTTAGCTTGTTAAGGCTTAGTTAACCTGAATAGATTCAAACTAACTATATGAGAAACTATGATTATGAATACTACAAGTTATGCGGAATCTAACTTATAATACTAAGAAGAACAATGTAAACAAAACTTTGAATATATTGATTGCAAATATTCTGCCTAGGTTACAGTATAGCTAACTATTAATTGATATCTCTAACTATGTCATAGGGTTCCTTTTATACACTAAGGAAAACCCTAATGGGCTTACAAAACGCGTCAAGTGATCATGCATATCTATTCCTAATATAACTCATGCATATCACTTAAGCAGTACTAACTATTATACTAACAGTACTAACTATACTGGCAGAACTAACAATGTACTGGCAGTACTAACTAACTATAACTAGCAGTACTAAGTGTAGAAGCTCTGAATCCTAACAATCCTCCCCTAAACTTGTGATTTAACTTCAAATCTCAAGTTTCTTCTAGTTTACTCTGCTTGAGGATGCTTCCAAACACTTTACTGCCTTGGTCTGTTTGCTAGTATGAAGATCTTCTTTAGAAGCTCATCTGCCATTTCTGAATGATGATCTGCTTGAAGCTTGTTAACCAACATCAACATTAGGAGTCCTCTTGTCAACGGATAATCCTTATCAACTAGCATAAACATATCCAAACCTGTCTCAGTAGACACATGGTGAACTCCACATGCAGCATATAATCTCCATGTCAATGGATCATGCATATATCTCTGAAGTTCTAAGAGGTCATCAGTATCTGGTTCAAATAACCTCTTCAATTCAACCCATAATGCTTTTTCTTTGTCATCATTAGGTTCTGTTGAGCTGAATCTGTCTTTAACCAATTTCCAAAGCTTTACTAGATCATCTCTGTCAAAGTTCTTTAACATATCTTCAAAGAATTGATATATTTCTGTATGATCTCCTACTCTGATGATCTTCCAATACACTCTTGAATCTTTAGTGTAGATTTCCCAATCTATGAGTGGATACTTGGTTTGTAAAGCCTCAACATTCATTCCTTCTTCTGGAAATATATTCAGATATTATTTAAAGTCTTCCTTCTCAGCATCATCTTTCATCTTTTGTCTTTTAGCACTTTGATCACTTTGCTTTTCACCTGCTCTTTTCCTGGCAAGAGTTTTCTTCCTGCTTCCTCCATCTTTCTTTTTGCTACCTTTTTTCTTGTCTTAAGAATCCATGGGTACAAAAAGTAAGTATTTGATCCCCATACTTTGTACAAATATGGTTTAAATTCTTCCAATTTCATTCCCTTGAAGTAACTTTGCTTGTATCCTGCTTGATTCTTCAAGTACATGACCATGTTCTTCCTAACTTTAGCAACAAAGTAAGGTCTATTCTGAAGAGCATGGTACCTAAGCACAGTAGGATCACTCCAATCAATAGTCTGAGATTGTGTGGCTTTAGCTGGAACTTCTTCCCTTTTAATTTCAATTGCCTTTTATCCCAGAGCAGTCTTCAAAATTTGAAATACACTTTCTTGTTATGCGTATGCATTGCTTTTGCTTGTTCCTCCTCTTGAACCTTTCTTGCTAACTCCTCATCTACACTCATTTGTACTTGAACCCTCTTCTTGAGTTTCTTTGGAGGCTCAGGTTCTTGCATAATGGCCTTTCCTTTGTCCTTTTCCTTTGATGCACTCCTCCTAATATACACTAGTGCTGCAGCAGCAGTACTAACATCATGACTGGCAGTACTAACATCTGCACTAGCAGTACTAACTGGTACATCAGCAGTACTAACATCCTTTTTACCTTTTTCACTACTTCTAAGGTCTTCAACAAGCTCAGTTGGAGTTTCTTCTTCTAGAAGCACTTCAGTATCAGCACTATTCTTCTCCTGAGTCTCTATATCCTCCTGAAACCATGAAGTTCCTTCATCCTGTACCAAAGAAATAGTAGGATCTATATCAATCTAGGCTATCTTCCTCCCCTATTTAAAATGATCCTCTGCAGCATCTTCATCTTCTGAGAGAAAAATCCTAGCCCTTCTCCTTGCTTTCCCAGACTTGACTTGCTTCTCTAGTTTCTTCATTTTCAAGACCAACTTTGTAAGAGCAGTACTATAAGTCTTCTTAGTCTGCTGTAAGTCCTTCTCCACAGCTACAACCCTGTCTGACAATTTGGTAACTAATTCCATCAATTCATCATGTTTCAGTCTGCCCTCATCACTTCTAGGGGTGTGACCTCCTGGGAGAGGTGAATCATGGGGCATGGTAGCAGTCTCCTCTGTCTTATGTGTAATTTAGATAGATGGTGGTGTGGTTGGGGTACTGGATGTTATGTGATGGGATGACAAGGATGGTGAAGATGTTATTCTTGAGGGAGAGGTAGATGGTGCTTCACCTTGAGGCTGAACTAGCATAGTATCAAATAATGGTGTGACTACCCCAGAGTATCCCTTGGATGCTCTCCTCATGTTGTTAAATAGTTTGTTTGTAAGAAGTTAGGAGTGTAATAGTGATCTGGATAGGAGGCAAAAGTAGTCTTTGTTGTTTGTTCAAACGTATTTGGATAAACCTAGGATACATCAAAAATTTATGTGTGCTATTCAAATTTTTGACCATGGCACCAAAGTTAAATCTTAAAAAGTTAAAAATCCTGTTTGTTGCCAGGCATATGATAGCAGTAGCAATGTTACTACTAAATTGATCCAAAGCAGTCTTTTTAGAACTCATACAATGGAGTATGGTGTGAATGAAAAACTTCCACTGAGGGGCAAAATGTCCTTTTTGGAAAGTTAAACTATCAGAAGTTGTTGCATACCCCATGCGAGTCAGTTGCTCAAAAATTTCTGCATTAGGAAGAGAAGTAAGACCTTCTAAATCTTGGAGTTTGAGATGTCTTCTAATGGAGGCTTCAGTGATAATCTTGTCTCTTCCATTAATGGTAGCAGTGATAGCATGAACCCCATCCTTAGTTGTGCTCAAAGCAGCAGTTTGCCCCTAGAGTAGTTTAGAAGTGAAAATTTCTCCGTAGGATTAATTTTGAAGATTTTAGGTTTTTGCCCCTTTGTTCGGGATTCGTGCTCTCGTTTTCTTGTTTAATTTCATAATTTTTAGGTTTTGCTTAAACATTTTTGTTTGTTATTGTTTAATTTAACTTTCCACACTCTCAATTCATTTTTCTCATTCAAACTCCAATCTTCCGACTGTATCAATTTTCCAGCACAGCCTCGTTGGGGATTAACGACCCGGGAACATTCTATACTACTTCTCGGTTTTATTGATCTTGTTGATTTTTAGACTTATATATATTTCTTATGATTTTATAGAAAGATCACGAATTCTCCAATTAGTCAAACCCTATAAGCTAGGTAGTTGGCGGAAATATCTCAACGGCTCTTTAATTGATGAAATTCTGTTATGCTACCAACAGTACTAACGGTCACCTAGCAGTACTAAGTTTGGTCTAGCAGTACTAACTTGAAGCCTAACAGTAGTAACTTCGTCCAGCAGTAGTAAGATATACCTAGCAGTACTAACTTAATACTGGCAGTATTAAGTTGATGCCAAGCAGTATTAACTCCAATCTTGATCCAACAAACATTTCCATCACCAATGTAGATTCTCACATTCTCTCCTTCTGTTTTTATGCTCACACATTATCTCTCAATTCTTTTTCTCACCAATGCACTCTTTCTGTTTTTGTCACACAGCTCTCTTTCTGTTTTTGAAACTCACCATTTCTCTCTATTCTTTTTCCTCACAAATTCACATAATTTTGTACAATGTGCCATCAATTCCATAAGTTGTATATTGTCCTCCCCACTTCCAAATGTGTTAACTTTTGAGAGAGGTGGATCATTGGACTTTTAGATGCAGCCTCAAACCTAGTTTGAGCATCTACATCCCCAATGTGGTTTCTTGGCACCTGTGACCACTACTTGAGCAAAATACCTAAGAACTTAGCTCATTAAGTGTTTCCATGGATTGGGTCTTAGTTTATGGTACCACTATCCTGCTTTGCTTCAAAGCTTAGAAGCAGTAGTGGCAGTCCTTTCCATTCTGTCACTCAACTCCTTATGGACAGCCTCATCACCAACCTTTATAGGGGGACCACCAGACTGAGGTATCTTAGTGTCCCGACCTCTTTTACCTAGCAGTACAAATTATACTTAGCAGTATTAATATTTGCCTTAACAGTTTTAACTATGTCTTTAATAATTATACAACAACATGCCTCTATTCATCACAAGCACACTAGAAAAGACTAGATAGACATGTGAGAATTCATGAGGATCCATATTTATGTATAACCCATGAATAGAAGTTAAGAACTGTTAAACCTCCCCTCAACCAATGTAGCTACAAATTAAGCATACCAATGCTTGCCACCAGAAAGTTAAATCTACTTACATCAAAAGCTTTAATGAGAAGATCTGCAACATTATTATCTGTATGTATCTTTACCATCTCAATCAGTCTCTTCTCATAAGAATCTCTAATAAAATGATGCCTCATCTCTATATGGTTATGATAGACAGGATTCTTGACAACACAAATAGCACTCTCATTGTCAACATGAATCTTTGTCTACATAAAATTAAATCCATAATCCAATATCTGATTTTGGATCTAAAGCACTTGACCACAGCAGTGAGAAGCAGCAATGTATTCAGCTTCAGTAGTTGAGTTAGCCACCACATTCTGCTTTTTACACTGCCAAGAGATTAACCTTGAACCAAGAAATTGACAACCTCATGTTGTAGATTTCCTGTCCAAGCTGGCACCTACATAGTCACTGTCTAAAAAAGCTTCCAATGTAAGAGGAGAGTCCTTAGGATACTAAAGGCCTAATTTGGGTTGACCTTTAAGATATCTAAAGATTCTTTTTACTGCATTCAAGTGGGAAACTTTAGGCTGAACTTGAAATCTTGAGCAAGCACAAACTGAGAACATAATATCTGGTCTAGAGGATGTAAGATACATCAAGGACCCAATCATTGACCTGTATAAATGAATATCAACATCCTCACCATCTTCATCCTTTGTCAAAGCCTTGTTGGTTTCCATAGGAGTACTAGCTGTCTTTACACTAGAAAAGCCAAATTTCTTTAAGATTTCACCAACATACTTGTCCTGACTAATGAAGATCCCATCCTCTTTCTGCTTGACTTGTAAACCCAATAAGAAAGTAAGTTCTCCCATTGAACTCATCTGAAACCGATTGTGCATTATCTGCTCAAATTCATCACATAAAGACTTCTTAGTTGAACCAAAGATAATGTCATCTACATAGACTTAAACAAGTAGAATATCACCCTTGAGTCTCTTTATGAACAAAGTCTTATCAATTTGCCCCCTGTGAAATCCATTATCCAGCAGCTAGGTAGAGAGTGTCTCATACCAAGCTCTAGGAGCTTGATGTAGTCCATATAAGGCTTTCTCTACTTTGTAGACTTTTCTAGAAATTCTGGATCCACAAAACCTAGAGGTTGGTAAACATATACCTCCTTTTTAATGGTGTCATAGAGAAAAGCACTTTTAACATCCATATGGTACACAGGAAAATTCATAAATGATGCAAAGGCCAAAAATATACTGATTGCTTCAACCCTAGCAACAGGAGCAAAAACCTCATCATAATCAATGCCTTCTTCTTATTTATACCCTTGTGGTACCAGTTTGGCTTTGTTCCTTACAACTATTCCCCTTTCATCTTTCTTATTTCTATACACCCACTTAGTACCAATAGCCTTTTTACCACTAGGTAAGTCAACTAGTGTCCAAACCTTCTGAATCTTGAACTGAAGCAGCTCCTCTTGCATTGCTTCAACCCAACTTTCATCATCAAGGGTTTGAGATATCTTTGTGGGTTCATGTTGAGAAAGGAAACAAGCAAATAAGCAATTTTGGAGCGTGCCAAACGATATGAGCGTGGGGATTTTCGTTCTCTAAACCGTGAAACGGGTTCGCTTGAACCAATTGTAACAAATTCGTCTTAATCTCAAAATGATCCGCATTAATTTCTGGTAAAACGATAGCTTCTCCATACCCTTCCGTGGGTGCTCGGAGCAGTTCTTCCATTGTACGTTCCTCCATTGGTGCAACGATAGTACGAAGCTCGGGTTCGACTATGTTTGGAGCACGTCCTTTATTTCAACGTCTCGGAATGGTTACGTTTGAATTATTTGGAAAATTGGAATTTCTAGTACGCATGCACTAAAAAAATGAAATGATAAAAGAAATGAGAAAAGGAAATATTTTTGTTTACCGAATAATCAACAAACTTAGGGTAACTCTCTTAAGTAAAATAAATTTTACAAAAGAGGTGCGCCTTTTTCGTAAGTGACACAAACGGTAAATTTTTTAATCTTTGGTTCGGGAACTTATTGATGGATAATACCTCAGTTGAAGGTATTATTTGTTGGTGTTCTTTTACCAACTTGGTAATTTTTATATATTAACAAATTAACGAGAAAAATTGAAAAATCCGGAAGAGCAAATATTTTTGTATTTTTCTTATTTAATAATCTTCTACTTATACTAAAAAGAAAAGAAAATTATTTTTTACTTTTTATATTTTTAATTTTTTTTTATTTTCTCCAAAGCGTAACTTTCGTAAACGAAAGGTTCTTCAAATCACGATCGACAAACTTCAAACGAAAGAATCTTAATCACAAATCCCCGGCAACGGCGCCAAAAATTTGATACACGTAAAATAATATGATAGATATGAAATTACCAAACTACCTTGAGGACAAAGGTAGTAAGGAAAATTCTCACAAATATATATAATAATACGTATATTTACCGGTAAGTGATCACCGGGTCGTTTTCCCAAAGATTTATAAAATTGAGACCTCGTTTGTTATTTGTACAATGACTTGAATTGGTTCGAAGATGATTTATTTTCTAAAATCCTAAGAGTGAGCAAATTAAACCTAACTACAAGAAATCAATACGGAAAAGTAAATTTTAACTAAAAACGCAAAACGGGAACCCTAAATGGTGTCTAAAAACCCTAAATTTTCAAAAATAAACCTAAAATGAATTTTTCACTTTTAATTAACCCTAATTGACTAAAAGGTAAGTTTAAAGAAAACTAGAACAAAAACGGAGTTGAATTGAGCTTAAAAAACACGAAAAACGTGAACGGGAACGAATCTCGTTCTTTAAAAAATGAAATTTTACAATTTAAACCCTATGGAAGCAAAACTAATTTTCCTAGAAACTATATGATAAAAGAAAATTTTATAAAATAGAATTATATTTTTTTTTGATTTTTTTATAATTTTTTATGAATTAAAAATGATTTTTAAGAAAATTAAATATAAAAAATACTAAACGTTTTATAAAAATTATGAAAAGTAGTTTGAATAGTGAAGAATCTAAGAAAAATAAAATTTGCAACACAGCTTATTGAATAAGTTGTGTAATCAGCAAAAACAACTTATTATACTAAAGAGCTAAAAACGTATATAAATATTAGATTGTGCAAAGATATACCGGATGAGCTATTGTAGCATGATGGTTACTATGTGTGTGGAGTGGGACGAGTGTGTGTGAAAGGCTAGGTCGTGGGTTCAAGTCCCATGCCTAGCTTTTTGCATATTTTTTTATTTTGAAAATTTTTAAAAACAAAGTTGTAGAAAAACTGGAAATAAGCAACTTTAATAAAAGCAACTATCTTTGAAAAGCACTAAATAAGCTAGAAAAATAGCTGAAAAGCTAACAGCTTACACTAGAAAACTAAAGGCTTTATATCTAAACTAAGGCAACTTAATAAGCTGAAAATAAGCTAAGCTTGAGCTACTAAGCTACTCCTATACTAAACTTATCCTAATAAGCTAACCTGAACAAGAAATAAGCACAAATAACAATCCATAAGCTGAAAATTTCAATAAGCACCTTTACTAACTCTAAAAACCAAACAGGCTTTAATGCAATTTTGAGCTTAATTTTCTATAAGCTACTGGATCATTATGGCAAGTAGCCCTATACTACCTTAGACCTTGACCAAAAAGCTATTTGAAAAAGCAAACAAAAGTCATTTTGAAATTCAAATAAGCAGTTAAAAAGCACTATGAAAAGACTACTTGCTACTGTTTTTGTATTTTTGGATTTTCTTTGAAAAGATAAAATAAGCTATGCCTGAACTAAATAAGCTACAAACCACTTAATTTTAACCTAATAAGCTAGTTAAGATAGAAATTAAACAAAAACTTCATGCAATAAGCTACAAATCACAAATAAGCACTTTGGTGAAACTGTTAACCCAAACAGGCCATAAGGGCACTTTTGAGCCTATTTTTCAATAAGCTAGAAGAACCTTTTAGCTTTTTGACTCATGCAGACTTAAAGTCTAGCTAAAATTCTATTAAAAACAATAATTGAAAACTATTTTGAAATTAAAATAAGCAATGAGAAAGCTATATGAAAACTATCTATTCTATTTTCTTTTTGGTTTTTCAAAGTTTAATGAAAAATGACAGAATGCTATTTTGCAGCTTACAAACAGATGACCTAATAAGCTAAATTTAACACTTTAAGCTCAGACATATGAAATATTACCTACAAACTACCTGTGCTACTAATTCTAAGTCCTAGTGACTACTTCAATCTTCTGAAAATTAAGCTAGAAAAATGCAGTTTTGCCTTTATTTGCTACTGATGCAGTTTGCACAATGAATGACTAAATCCTAAAACTAACAAGTGCAGGCCTAAGATATAGTTTCTACACTCTTTAAACATTAAAACAAAAACAATGAGAGAAATTAATCTAAGTAAAACAGAATAGAGCTTATAATGCTTAATCTTACTGAATTTATACTAACAGACTTAATTATAGCTAATCTTTATAAATGAAAACTAATTTAAGCCTACAAATTACACTAAATCCTATCTTATAAACCTACAATTGAAGTTCAAATTCAGTTTTAAGAACCAAAGAGACCAATAGCAGTATTAACTTTAAGTTAATACTGTTATTCCAAACACCCCTTTAAAAAATACTCAAATCTATTTTATGCTTATGAATTTCAGTTTTAATGCATAAAGCTTTATTACCAGATATTAGAGAACTAAAAACAGACCTAATGAACACATTTAAGCTAACACTTAAGCCAGATTAATAAGCTATGACACTATGCTAATATTTTTGGTTTTTTTTACTGATTTTATGACAGATTAAGTAAACTAAGTATTTTAAACTACAAATCAAACACAATAAGCACAATTCAACTATAATAAGCACAAATAAGCTACCTAAACATCAATAAGCAAAAATTAAGCAATATTAAGCTAATTAACATATTTTAAGCTAAGTATTAAAGACAGAAAAGGTAAATTAAAAACTTACAGAAGCCTTTGCACAAACAAGGCTAGCAAATGCTCTAAGAGCTATCAACAAGCTCCAGCTTATCAAGTGATAAGCTGGTAGGCTCCTGGAAGTCCTTCCTTAATTGACTTCCCTTCTATGTTTTAGCTGAGGTAATTTGGGGAGGTATTCAATGTCAATAAGCTCAACTAAGCTTTTGAGAGCTTAGTTGAGTAAGTAGACAGCCTAAGAGTAGATAAGAACTTATGAGCTTATGTGAACAAAGAAAAGAGCTTATTCAAACAATTAAGTGACAAATTGATCAATATTAAAAGCAAACTTTTATTAATAATATGAAACTGATTACAAGCTTAAAAGTAAGTTACATTAAGTAGAAATCTATAAGCAAAAAAAAACGATTTAAAAATTACATAATCTAATTAAAAGCTACTCTCTATAACTACTCCTAGATAAGCTAGATACTAAAAAGATATCCCTGTGAGTGAGGAGTGATCTCTATTTATAGGAGATGAAGAAGCTTCTAGGCTCACAGCTTTTATTAATATATATATATTTTTTAGAAGACTTCTTTTTGAAAAATTCAAGTATAAATTTGAACTAAGACTAAAATTTCTGCTATATACTACAAAAAAATTGTTGATTAAGTTTAATCTCCAAAAATAGCACGTATATTAATCCGGTTAGGAGCTTATGGGAGAAAAAGCCACAAATTACATACATGAGCTCTTAAGATTTTCAACTAATCCTTGCTTAGCATCCAACTCATACTTAACTCCATCATTTTTCGTTCTTCGCAAATTTCCGCGAACGCTTGGCCAAAAAGTTAAGGAACAAGCTAGAGCTCAACACGCTCGATCGAGTCAAAATTTACTCTTATTCTACCCAGTAGGAAAGTCAAAATTGTGACAAAACACTTATTTTATTTTGGAAAATTTTTAAATTTTTCATATTTTTTAAAAATTTTGGCGGGAAAACGGGGTACGTGAGAACAACGGCAAAAGTAAGTAAGATAATATCGAAGATATACTACCCCATACTAAAATCAAACATTGTCCTCAATTTTTCCTAGCCTGAGACTTAAAAACCCCATACTAGAACTCAAAAAGTCGAATGCATAATCCAAGCATGGAGAAAGTATCACAAAAAATCTTAAGTCGTTTATCAAATGTGCTAAAAGATAAATGTTAGTTGATAATAATCTTAGGATATCAAATTTCCCCAAACTAATGGCAAGCAAAGGCTAGGAAGCTCGAGTGGACCGGGACAAAACACCGAACATGAGAGTCTTCAGAAAATTTTTGGTTAATCCTGCAAACAATCACAAGTACAAACAACAAGAATCGGAAGAGTACAAGCCTCCTCACATCACAATAGAAATAAGAAAGAAGATAAAAGGATAAGCATGGGGTGTCTCCCACGAAGCGCTTTGTTTTTGGTAACCGAGTCACATAGCTTGACTCGATCCCCGAATTCATTCGTCCTTGGAGAAAGTGTGGAGATCCTGGACTACCTTGGGTGGTAAGTCCTCTCCGAAGTAATGCTTCACACGATGACCCACTTTGGTGCGGTTTTTGATCTTTGAGTTGTGAAGCTTCTTCGTCCTCTCTTTATAAATTAAAGAATTCTCGTAATCTTGATCACGAAGCTCATTAAGTTCATTAAGTTGAAGCTTACGGTGATCACCAGCGGTTTTACGATCGAATTTAGCATGTTTCAAAGCCCAATATGCTTTATGCTCTAATTCGATAGGTAAATGGCAAGACTTTCCAATGGGAATACAAGGCCAGAGGCTAATTATGAAAAAGTATTCTAGGGTGATCTGAAAGTAATGTTTGAACCTGACATAAAGAGTAAAGTATGGAGGAGTCTACAAGGATACAAAGTGACTGTTTGGAAGTTGTTTGATAACTGTGGAGTGCACTTTGTAAGGTTTAAAAATCTACATGTCTTTATGTTAGTTGAGAAGAGATATCCCCTCACACTAATAACAATCATAAATATGCTCAACAAGAACCTTCAAGCTGATCATTGGAATGAGATGTGCTATCAACTACTCAAGCTCATGACAAAGCAGGAAAAGGGTCAATGAAGTGTTTGAATGCATCCTCCTGATAGTGATGAAGACTTTTTAATGAAGAAACTTAAAGATTCAGAAGATGAACATCAAGTTTAGGGGAGGATTGTTGGGTTTAAAAGACTTCAAAATGATTCTTAGAGTTACTACTGCTCAGGTATATATTAGTAATGTCAAGCATGACTTAGTGCTGCTGGTAATACTAATGAAAATTATGCTAAGTAGTTAGTACTAGTAGTATAAAAGTTACTACTGCTAGTACAAAAGTTAGTACTGCTAGTATATGTTAGTACTGCTAGAATAAATTTCTAAGTAGTTAATGCTTCTTGTGCTCAGTTAGTGCTACTAGTTCAAAAGTTAATGCTGATGGTTTAAACTACTGAAAGATTACAACTGCTTGAAAAAGTTTCTACTCTCAAATGGATAAAGACAAGAGAAAGGATTGGAGAACAAGAATACTTACGAAGATATGTATTGAGTTATTTTTGTAAAAGATATGTATAAATTATTTGTTTAAAAGATTATAATAACTTAGGAAAGTATTGTAAGCCTTGTAGGACTCCTTGGTGTATAAAAGGAGGTCCTAGGGTATAGAATTCAATGTACCAAAAATGAGTCATTGTCATAGCTTCAAGGTTGTAAACCCTAACACTATCAAAGAGTGTTCGTATTAATATATTGGAGCTTATTGTTTTGGTTGTAATTCTGTTTGTCATACATACATATTACTATTATTCTTCTTAGTGGTATAAACTAGATTCCGCATAGTTTATATCATACTCTCAAAGTTTCAGTCTTAGTACCTTTGGATTTATCCAAGGATACTAAACCTTACATCAAGCTAAGGAGTTCAAGATCTGTTCATTGGGATCAACAAGTGGTATCAGAGCTTGTTGTGAAGCTTTGAATAAGAAGAAACAAACAATATATACTAGATCTATTTCTCAGTAATAATAATCACGAGTGTTTTGGTGGTCAGAGGCAATCAAACAAGGCATTATCACCTTATATATACACAAAAACAAGAGTCTTAATATATATATTTAATCATTATGAAATTAAAATATTGAGAATTGTTGCCTAGTGTGTGTCTATATGCAACAAATCTGGATGTGCGGTTATCTCGACTCTAAACAAAGCCTATGAGATAACCCAAACACTCCTTAATTCAATATTTCTCAACCAAACGTGTCAAAAAAATATATTAGTTATATATTTCGATCAACAATCATGATTCCATCATGCATGAGTACAAAAACGTAAAACTTAAAAAATGTAGAAAAGAAGATGATCTGTGAGAGGGCCTTGCTCTCTATTTATAGTCCTCCAATGAAGCTTCTAGGCTTAAATTCTGTTAAACGCTCCTTGTAATCTTGTCCATTGAATCTTGGCAATCATTAGATACCATCTTTGAGCCGTTGGATTAAATGAGTGAGCACACGGATTGCCAGCGTTGCAATCCGTGTGTCAGACCTTGTGTTTCTTTTGCAAGCATTTTAGTGCAAATTTCCATTTCCCCGTGTGTTTTCTTCATTCCAACGTGTCCTCACTTGTGTGGGTTTTAACCAATGAGAGCACTTGGTGATGTAATACTCTGCCAGCTTGTACTTAATCCCTTAAGATGTCTTTCCACGTGGCCAATTTTGATTTGCCCTTTGGTTTTAACTCAGGGTTAAACGAAGGAGACGGTGAACAGTAATAACTTACTTTCCTGCTCAATTTTTATAAAGGTGCATTTGTGTTTATTTTGACTGAGGTTTGACTTTGGGCTTATAAAGGGTTTTGGGCCGGAGTAAGGTTTTGGGCTCGGGCTTGGTTATATAAAAAGGTAACGGGTGTTAACTCTTATAATAAAAAGAGTTAACACCGTTAGGGTTTAGGGGACCATTTTTGCAATTTGGTAAGTGAGATTAGTAGAAAAGAAGAGAAAATTTTACGGGATGTGTTCCATCATTCCTAGACCTAGACGAAGATAATTGAATAGTTCGCGCTTGATGGGTTTTGTAAGAATGTCGGCGATATTGTCTTTAGACGGAACCTTTTCGATGGAGGTGTTTTATTTTTGGACATTGTCCTGAAGGAAATGATGACGTATTTTGATGTGTTTCGTCCGCGAGTGTTGCATGGGATTTTTGCTTAAGTCAATCCCGCCTTTGTTGTCGCACATAATCGGAACGTCGTCAATTTAAATGTCGTAGTTGATAAGAGATTATTTCATCCATAGTGCTTGTTGACATGCCTTTTCGGCACTTACGTATTCGGCTTTGGTCGTGGAGATAGCAAGATCGGTTTGTGTTTCCGAGAACCAGAAAGTTAGACAACATCCTACGAACGTACAAATACCGCTAGTGCTTTTTTTATCCACATGATTTCCCGCATGATCAGAGTCCGCATATTCTACAATTTCTATATCGGTCCCCTTAGGATACCATAATCCTAAGTGCGTACTGCCTTTAATGTATCAGAGGATACGCTTAACCGCTTCAAGATGAGAGGTTTTGGGATCCTCTTAGAAGCGTGCACCGAGGTAGACACTAAACATGATATCGGGCCTACTTGCTGTTAGGTATAATAAACTACCTATGATGCCCTTGTACTTAGTACTATCTACGGACTCACATTCTTCATCTTTTGTGAGTTTTGTATCCGATGACATAAGCGTTTTCATTGGTTTAGAATGTTCTAAGCTAAATTTCTTAAACATTTATTTAATATACTTAGATTGATTAAAGAAAATTCCATCGTTTAATTGTTTTATTTGTAATCTAAGGAAGAAGTTTAGTTCACCCATCATGCTCATTTCAAACTCATCGTGCATGATTTTGGCAAAGTCATCACACAACTCTTGACAAGTTGAACTGAATATAATGTCGTCGACATATATTTGAACAATTATGAGATTTAAACCTTTCTTCTTTGTAAAAGGTGTGTTATCTACCATTCCTATGTCATATTCATATTTAATAAGAAAAGATGTTAATCTATCGTACCAAGCTTTAGGATCTTGTTTAAGATCAAACAAAGCTTTTTTAAGTTTGTAAACATGATTAGGTTTTTCAGAATCAATGAATCCCAGAGTTTGTGCCACGTATACCTCCTCATTGATAAAACCATTTAGGACTGCACTTTTTACGTCCATTTGGAATAGTTTGAAATTTAAGGCATAAGTGTAGGCTAATAAAATCCTAATGGACTCTAATCTAGCTACAGGAGCATAAGTCTCATTATGATTAATTCCTTCTTGTTGATTATAGCCTTGTGCTACTAACATAGCCTCATTTTGAGACACAATGCCATTTTCATCGAGCTTATTTCTAAATACCCATTTGGTTCCTATAATGGTCATATTCTTAGGTGAAGGTACTAAATCCCAAACATCGTTAGAGATGAATTGATTTAATTCTTCTTGCATGGCGACTACCCAGCTTTCGTCCTTTAATGCATCACTAACATTCTTAGGTTCAATACTCGATATAAAACAAAAGAATTTACTTTAGTCTTGGGCTTGTAACCTAAGGGTTATTTGGTTAAGGTTTCCTATGACGTTGTTTAGGGGATGATTTTTAGATTCCTTAATATTGACAATTTTGTCAATTTCTAGCGTTTCATCCTCAATGTTATATTCTAAGTTTTTATTTTCGGTGACCTTAATTGCTTCATCTAAATCTAAATCATCATCCACCAAGGGTGTGGTCTTATATGGGGGAGGATTTTCATCGAATGTCACGTTGAGTGATTCTTTGATTTTCATTGTGTGTTTGTTTAGGATGATGTAGGCTTTACTATTTTGGGAGTATCCTATAAAAACACTTTCGTATGACTTTGGGTCAAACTTGGTGAGGCAATCCTTTGTGTTTAATATAAATCATTTGCTTCCAAACACTTTGAAGTAATCAAGAGTAGGTTTCCTACCTCTCAAGAGTTCATATGGCGTTTTTCCTAAGATGGATCTAATCAAGATTTGGTTAAGTATATAGGTTGATGTATCTACGACGTTACACCAAAATTTTTGTGGTAACGATTGTTCTTTAACATTGTTCTACTCATCTCTTGTAGAGTCTTATTTTTCCTTTCTACAACACCATTTGATTGTGGAGTGCGTGGAGCCGAGAAGTTATGTGTAATTCGATTGGTATTACAAAACTCTCCAAATTGCACTTCATTATCATATCCCCTACCATGGTCCGTCCTAATTGAAACCATTGGACATCCTAGTTGATTTTGTATTTTCCTACTAAAGATTTCAAATTTCTCAAAAGTCTCGGTTTTGGTTTTAAAAAATCTTGTCCATGTATACCTAGAATAGTTATCTACTATGACTAAGGTGTAGAGGTTTCCTTCGTAACTCCGTACGACGGATGGACCGAAGAGATCCATGTGTAAAAGTTCTAAGCATCTAGTTGTTGAGACCATATTCTTAGCTTTATGACTAGCGTGAGCTTGTTATCTAATTTTACAAGCATCACATAAATGTTGATCAAACTTAAGTTTGGGTAAATTTCTAACTAGTTCCTCAGATGCTAACGATTGAATTAGATGCATATTTGCGTAACCTAATCTCATATGCCACAAAGTGGAGTTTTTGTCAATTGTTGTAAGACAAACTTTGTCATTCGGCTTATTTCCTAATTTCATTATGTTGATCCCAATAGAATAGATCTTGCTTAGCTTGTATAAGGCTAAGTTGTATTGAATAAATCCAAAACAATTATGATAGAAACTTTGATTGTGAATATCAAAGACTATGAAGAATCTAGTCAATGATACTAAGAAGAATTTTAATGAAACAGTAATGAATAAGATCAATAACAAACAGTTTACCAAACTTTCAGCCTCAATATAATACGAACACTCTTAATAGTGTTAGGGTTACAAAACCTTGAAGCTATGACAATTCTATGAATGACTCGATTTGATACTTTGATACTGATACATAGAATTCTATACCCTAGGTCCTCCTTTTATACACCAAGGAGTCCTAATAGGATTACAATATTTTCCTAAGTTATCTTAATCTTCTAAACAAATAACTTATACGTATCTTTTACAAAAATATCTCATACATATCCCATAAGAAACCTTTATCTTTTCTCTGAGTAGTCTTTATCCATTCAGCAGTTGTAATCTTTCAGCAGTTGTAAATTTTATACCGGCAGCATTAACTTTCAACACCAACAGTAGTAACTTTTGTACCAGCAGCACTAACTGTGTACAAGCAGCATTAACTACTTAGAAAGTTTTCTTCAATCTTTACCAGCATTACTAAGTTACGCTAGCAGTACTAACTTTACTCTAGCAGTACTAATATTACTAGCAGTAGTAATATACACCGGCAGTAGTAACTTACACTAGCAGTAGTAACTAGCAGTACTAACTACTTAGCATATTTTTCGTTAAGATTACTAACAACACTAATTTATACTTAGCAGTAGTAACTAATACCTTAACAGCAGTAACTCCAAAAAGACTTTTAATCCCAACAATCCTCCCTTAAACTTGATATTTATCTTCAAAATCATCAAGTTTCTTCATTAAAAGCTTCATAATCACCAGGAGGATGCTTCCAAACACTTCATTGAGGTACATAGCCTTCCTTAAGCTGTTTCTTGACCAATTTAAGAAGCTCAAATGCCATTTCACACTCATAATCAACTTGGAGCTTCACATCATTGAACATCTGATGTAATATGTGCTTTGTAAGTGGGTACATCTTCTCAACCAACAGATAATAAAGTATGTTCTACAATGTCACACAATGAACTCCACAAGAATCATAAAGCTTCCAGTTCAACACTTTAACTAATCCTTGTTGATTCTTCTATATATTATCTTCAAGATTATGTTAAAACATGGTCTTCAAATTAAGATGTAAGAAAACATCCATGTAATTCACTGGCTCTGTCTTCTTAAATCTTGCTTTGACTATACTCCAAAGAACTTCCAAATCTTCTCTGTCAAAGTTTTTAAGCATCTTTCCAAAAGTTAAATACATCTGAGAATTACCATCTTCTCTGATAATTTGGAAATAGCTTTTCTTCCCTTCTTTGTAGATCTTGTAGTCAATAATGGTTGGAGATTTGGTAGATAAAAATGCAGCTTCAATAGTTACATCATCTTTATCATCTTAAATGATTTCCATACATTGCTTAAGCTCTTCAGTTTCTTTATCATCATCCACCTTTTGCTTCTTTAAAGGCTCTTGTTCTAGCTCATCACCTGCTCTTTTAGAACTGCTTTCTTCTCTTGTCTTACTGCCTTCCATCAATTATGTGTCCATATCAACAAATATGTTTACCCTTTTCATTGCTTTATCAAATAACTCTTGAACATTGGCAAAGGACTTAGTCTTTAAGTCTTTGGGTTTCCATCCTGCCATGTTTTTCAGATAGGTACACATTATACTCCTTGGTTGAGCTTTTGTAGGTGGTCTATTTCTCCTTTCTTCTGCTCTCTTGGCTGCAAAGTGCTTCCTCCTTTTCTCTAAGAGTTCATGAAATAGTTTAGACTTTTCTTCAATTGTCAACTCTTCTTGTTCCTCTACTTGCAGCCTTTGAGCTAATTCATAGTCAGTCTCAACCTTATCCTGAATATCATTCCATTGTGTAATTAAGGCAACATTGGTTCTTATTTTTCTCTTGCAATCCTCTCTTCCTCGTCAAATATAGCTTGTATCCTTATAGATTCTTATTCATCAAAGAGGACTTGATCTTTCTTCTTCATCTTCAAAGGTTCTTCAACCATGATTCCTTTACCCTTGTCCTTTGAAGAAGTTATTTGTGTAGATGCTTACTCCTGCTCTTGAATAACAAGCCCTTTAGCCTTGGGTCTTGTAACAGCAGTTATAGTTGTTGTAGCAGCAGTTCTAACAGCCTTGGGTTTAGTACTCTTTAATTCTGCCAGTGCTTAAGCTAAAGTCGTGTCAACATCAAATAAATCTTTGGTAGTACTAACTGAAATTATACGTGTAGTTGTAGCAGCATTAACCACAGGCTCTTTAGTTTCTACAAACACCTCATCACTATCAAGATCAAGCATTCCAAACATATCAGGATCAGTATCAAAATGAGTACTATCCAAGATGATGTCATTATCAGCATCAATATCATGAATTTTCCTCCCCTGTTTGGATGCATCCTCCTGATCACCCAAAGTAGCTTCATCATCTGAGGAATCAATTCTAGCAGACAGACCAACCTTGTATAACCTTTTAAGACTATGAGTTCTTAACTTTTTCTTTCTCTCAAGCTTCTTGACTCTCTTTTTCAGACTTGTAATCTCATGTGCTTGAGCAGTCTTTGTGTTTTCCAGGTCAAGAACTCTTTGTTGCAATTTGGTACAAAATTCCATCAATTCCTTTAGTTGCAGACTATCCTCACCACTTTGAGGTGTGTTAACTCCTGCAAGCAGTGGATCATTAGAAAATTTAGATACATTCTCAGACCTAGTCTAAGCAATGGTATCCCTCATGGTGTCTTGGCGCCTGGGACCACCACCTAAACTAGTTTTAATGGAACTTGTTTCATTAGGTGTTGCCTTGGATTGGGTCTTAGAGATGTTACCTCTGTCCTGCTCTGCATCTAAGCCAGTAGCAGTAGTGGTAGCCCTTTCCAAACTGTCATCCCTCTCCTCATAGACAGCCTCATCTGCTACATTCTCTACAGGAACACTAGACTGAGGAATCTCAGTGTCCTTTCTCTTGGGTTTCCTAGGCCTCTGTTTCCTTTGAGGTTGTGATGTTGATGGTGGAATAATGGTGGGTGTGTGATGGGGATCAGTTGGCATGTCTGAACCTTCACCCTGTTCCTGTTGAGCTTGCACCATCATAGTTGAGAACAAGGGTGTTACTCTACCAGAAAAGTCCTTTCCTTGCCTCTTCATATTAGCAAAAACCTTCTTTGTGTGAGATGGTGCAATATAAATTCTGTTGTGATTTATCATTCCTTCCAGTTGATTATCCAAAAATACTTGCACAAATCTTAGATACATCAAGAATTTGCCAGCACTATTTAAGTTTTTCACCATGCTTTCAAAAATATACTTGGAAAAGTTTTGGAAACCCTAAGTCCATGTGAGCCCTAATAAGCTAGCTTAAGCTTATTTCCTATCCTAATAATCTCCTATCCATATTTATGATCTTGTGAGAAAATCTTTTAAACCCTAAAGCTACACGTTTGGTTTTCATAAACCAAACGCATTCTTAAAAACCCTAAAAAGCTGTTTTCAAAAACTCTATAAGCTAAAAGCCATAAGATGATTTTATAAGCTATTCTAATAAGCTAACTTATCATTTTTATAAGCTTTAAAACAAACCCTAAAAGCTCTAAGCTTTAGGCTTACAATTTCTAAACCAAACGTACCCATTTTAGGTTATCAAGCTCATAAGCTCATTTCATAACAACAAGCTTGCAAACTTACTTATTTTAGCTTATAGTAATAATCTATAACCTGCAAATCAATTTTAAGATTAAAAATACAAAGATTATGGATTATGGACTAGAAATGCAATTCAAACCATGCAAAGGGGTATATATTGTAAATATTAAAACTTATATAGTTTATGGGATAAAAATGTAAATATCCTAAAGTTAAAATACAAGGCAATTTTGCCAACTTTCAGGTGAAAAGGTTAAAATGTTTAAAATTATATATAAGGGGATTAAATTTGTAATTTAATAATACCAAGGGTATATCTTGGCATGTTCAAATTCTCAAGGGTTAAAATGAATAATTTTATATAATTATAAAATATATATTAAATGATTAAAAACCTCGATTTTATAAAGCCCGACACATTTGACATTATCATTCGTCGATCTGAAAACGCTATAAAATATTTTTATATATATATTAACAAAATTCTAATTATCCCGCAAGCTTTTGGAAGAAACTTAAAAAGATAAAATGTTACCAATTTAAATCTTATAGCATATCACGTTACTAGGGAATTTCATGTGAGGGGCTTTCATTTGGGTAGACGTTTTGACGAGTTGCTGGATTTATGATTTAAAGTGTCCTGGCTCCTCAAACGTTTACTATATGACCTCTAGATTATGATAGCCCGAACAGTGATACGATATTTTCACAAGTTTAATAAACCAAAGGAATATTTACGTTAAACTTTTGTGAATATAAGTTTGAAATATACACAAACAAACAAAAACTTGAACATATACCCCAGGTTGCATACGAGCTTTTTACTTCGTATTTGATTTACTTTTGCCATCTATCAATTTCCCTATGAAGGTGAGTTCATAGTCCCCACCTATTACAAGATTCTAAACTCCGGCGAGAGAATTAAAGTATTTTTCAACAAATGCTACCGATGTATTATAGCCTAATTACCAACTACTTGCCATAGGGCCCCACTATCATGAAACGTATCAATTACTTTGGCGAGATAGCTTTGAATGCCGTGAATAATCTATTAGGACTGAACTTCCCCGTTCAGGTTCTAGTACATACATGGCCAGCGAACGCATTTCATTTGAGGAACTCTGGGTGTTTAGCAAAGCACCCACTTGGGGTAACAACCTATGATAACATATTACTTAAGGCCTTGGTGTCATGAGCTTAGTGCAGTATATTAATAATATAGATTAATATTTTTCTATGATAATTGTATTGTACAATTATTTCCACTTTATTATGACATACATTCAACAGTTTTCATTATAAACACTGTGAATTTTCACTCAACCTTTGTGTTAACTACTTTTAGCATGTTTATCTCAGGTAACTATAAGCAGTTTTTTAAGGCACGGAGTGAATGGACTTGAAGACGTCCAAAAGATCTTGGTATCAGTTAAACTTATGTTTTCAATGTATTTGAGACCAAATCCATTTGTGTAAAAGCTCTGATATGATCATATGAATGATAACTAAGTTTTCCAAAACATCTCTTTTGAGTCATTTTCTATGATTATGACTATTGATTCATGAAGTAATACCCCCAATTTTAGCTTCCGCTACTATGTCTAATATCAGGGTGTTAAAGATTGGTATCAAGAGCCGCAGTTATAGAGAACAAGGTTAAAACCTAAACTATGACTACTTTTCCATCCAAAAAAGTCCTCCGTGCCACTACATTTCTTGAATAGTATGTAAAGATACATAACTATTATATAAATAACTTATATTATTTTCCACTGGTTGTTATAAGAATTATGTCCTACGTCTGACTATATCTACACTATTATCAATCATTCATTTGATTTAATGTTGAGGATGCTTTTCCTCTATAAATACTCCTGACTATAACTCGGCTTCAACCAGACTAATTCCCCACCTCACCCGAAAACACCTCTTCCTTGAACGCTTAAGAGTTTATCTAAGGATCATTTTAGCCTCACCTACTATCTTAACCTTTCACGATGATCCGTTAATGAATAGTCAGCAAGCATAATAATGCTACTAGTAATGGGATCACCTATTCCACTACCACCAGTTTCTATTGATCCACCAACTTTTTTACCTCCATCTTTAGTGTTACCACTATCACCAATGTTTGATCCCTAAGATTTCATTCTTCCTGAAGAGATTTTGCCACCTTAGAAACGAGACCATTTCCTATCATCCTCCTCTGATTTCTCTGCCCTACCTCAAGTATTTAATTGGAGCGAGTTTCATATAAGAAGCGATCTGAGGGACATAAGAACTAGAACGATACTTTATGATCACTATAGATGATCTCCCTCTTGAGGCGCCTTGACAATGAAGATAAGATAGAAGGTCTTGGTAATGGTCGAGTAATCATACAGCGAGATTTTGACCAACTAGAAACTGAACTTCAAGAAGCCCGTGTGGAGATCTTTTAAACCCATCTAGGATATGTTTTATAGATAATATAAATATGCACAGCGGAATAATAAAGAAGTCGATATTATACACAAGTTGTTGTTTAACATAAACCGTTTTTCATCTTGCCCCAAATCTATACTTTGAGGCTACTAACTAACTATTAGCTAAATAACTATTAACTAACTAACTATTGTATACACATACACATACGTTAACTAGACTCTCATTGGGAGAGCTCTATGTTTTTAGATGCACTAAACCTATGTCTATGATTTCTTTATATAGGGAGAGATCAAGACTTATAAAGAAAACTAATTCCAGTCAACAATCCGTATTAAATACTTAGTCAAGAATGTATTTAATAAAGGTTACTAAATAATTAGGAAAAACTAAGATCATCATAATCTTAAGTTGTAACGGCTGGATGGAGTGTGAGATGGTAAACCCACCTTGACACGTCACAGCCACATCAGTTTTCTCTCTCCAAATAAAACTCACCTTACAACTTACATTTCAACCGTAATAAGAACTCACCTTACAACTAAAACTCACCTTTCATTAAAATAACCACTTTATATAAAATATACCCTACTATATACCCATATACACTCACAACTAATTAAAATACAATATATATAAAGAGAGGGGACCCACTATTTATCAAACTCACATATGTGAGTTTCTCATCTACTTATATAATTTAACAAGCAGACATCTCCTTCTTCCCCCTCATCTCGCATAGGGTTGGGCGGTCCTAAAACATCCTCACGTCATTTTGTTTGGATAGGTCGTAATAAACACGTCTCAAATCTCAAAATTCACGAAATGTAGTTTGTTTGTTAGCCTCCCACAAATCAAGTAACACTCAACATCTCAGACAACCGAAAGGACACAGACCACCCTATGGTATTTGGAAGTTATTCTCCTAAAACGACGATCTCTCTGAGGCAACCGAAGTGTGACAAAAAATGGGTAAAACTCACCATGATAGTTGAAGTCACCTAGGTAAGTTTTGGGGGTGGGATGGCACTCACGCGTGACTTCATAAGTCACTTAGGTGAGTTTTACCAAACTCACCTCCACTCCGTCCAGCCTAATTAATCGATGTTTGACTGCATTGAATGAGAAGATAACTACTGTTTGACTTCAAGTCTTCTAGAATCCCATAATGCTAAATTAGTCCTTCTTGTTTCATTCTTTTATTTACTTTGTCTCATCAAATCAAGAATCCCAACAGCCCGTACCCAGATTATTTGATTCAAAGAGAGAAAATAAGCATGAAGAACGATATTAGTTCTTGCTCATGCGTTAGGATTTCTAACTCTAAAATACTCTCCAGAATATAAAGTTTTGCCACCCGATCAATATGAAAAATCTTCTAGGCATGATCCAAGAGCTCAAGAACCACAAAGGAGTACCACCAAACTACTAGACTAGATCCTTATCATTTACAACTTTTGTTAGAATCCAACCACTGGATGTATGGTATAAATAATGACACTTGTCAAATTTTGACTATGATAAAAAAATGTAGACAGTTTTTATAGACTTAATTACATGGTGCTTCTATTATACTCACTGTTTATGATACCATTATGTATGTCATGTGTTGTCTAACCTTATATTCTGTAGTGCAATTGACCCATATCTTTATATGGGATTACCATGGCTCTCTTACCACCATGTTTTCTCAAACCTTTGTACCTAGATATCATGGATATGATTAATAATCCAAACATTAGCATAAAAATTTTGGAATCTAAGACTTCCATATGAGTCTATCTTTGCAGATTTAGATAAATCGTTATGGATCATACCACTGAGAAGTGAACCAGTCCTTGAGAAACCTAATGAGTTAGATGCTTGTTAGAATGCCGATTCTAAAATTTTCTGTTATATCCTGCAATGTAATATCAAGGATTGTTATTTCTTTACTAGAACTTGTATCAAATAAGTCATTGTCAAAATTTTCATGCAGAATGACTTATGACAAGAATTTATCCTTATATGGATTCTTATTTTGTGTTGTCTTGTAAATATTGATAGAATGGCTCCTAAGAGGACATTAACATCTGCAACACCACATGACTCAGAGCCGCCATTCAGAAAACTAGTTATTGATGTTTTGCCGCAGTCTCTAGAAACATAAGAGGCTAACATGTCAAATACTGATAATACCAATAGAACAATCGACAAATAGAAAAATCCAATGTATGCAAGAAAATGTAGCTATAAAGAGTTTATGAGCTGTCAACCTTCCTATTTCAAAGGTACGAAAGGCACTGTCGGCCTCATCTGCTGGTTTGAATGAACTTAATTACTATTTTCCCGTAGCAACTGTACCGAGGACTGCAAAGTAAAATTTGCTACTGGTACTCTAACTGAGGAAGCTTTGTCCTGGTGGAGTTCATTTGCCTAGCCTATTGGAATAAAGGAAGCTTACAAGACCACCTGGTCTGAATTTAAAGAAGCTCTTAATAAATAGGAAATTGTCCTTGAACCGGGTCAAGAAAATGGAATAACGAATTTTCAATCTGACTGATAAAAGGAATGACCTTCAAGACTATAGTTAAAAAGAATCAGGATTAGGCAGATTATGTCCAACTATGGTGCCCAAATCCTGAGAAACTTATGGAAGACTACATCGTGGGATTATCCAGAAGTATTTAAGGAAATGCCACCAGCTTCAAAGCCTCAAACTTTGAGGAAGCCATTACCATAACCCAAAGGTTAATGGATCAGGTGATAAAACACAATTCTGTGCAAGGAACTAATGAACACAAACAAAAGTTTGATGATAGAAGAACCTTCACCAAAAACAACTACCAAAACAACCGTAACAACAACAATAACAACCGCAACAATGATCACCACCAACAATAGAATAGAAGGCAAGAAACCTTCAGGGCTTATGCTGCTACCCTAACTAAGAAATACAACCTGCATCACACAGGACCTTGCACTATCAAGTGTTAGACTTGCAACAAGGTAGGTCACTTAACCAGGAACTGCAAAAACAAAGGGCCAGCTACTGGAAGTAACCTGCAACCAGTGTTAGTAATTTGTCATGCCTGTAGAGAGAAAGGGAATTACAAAAACTAGAGCCCAAAGGCAAACAACATGCCCAAGGAAGAGCAACTTGCTGAGGGACAAGAACGCTTACCAAGATCCAAACGTAGTCACAGGTACATTCCTTCTAAACCAACATCTAGCTAAAGTCTTATTTGATTTAGGAGCCGATAAAAGTTTCGTATCCATATCTCTTGCTTCTATGATTAATATCTCATGAATTACACTAGATACCACCTATGATATTGAAATAGCTAATAGAAACCTAGTAGGCACTGGATTAACCATTATTCATGGTTGCACTATGATTTTGTTAAAGCAAAACCTTTATTGAATGACCTTAACAGATTAAACTCGGTAGTTTTCGAACTTGTCATTGTAGGTGAGATTGGTTATCCAAGTATCATGCCTAAAAATTGACCATGACGAGAAAGTCGACCCACATCCCAATCACAGTGAAACTTTATCATACGAGGTGGATCCGAAGTTAAAAAACTCGACTTAATAAACATATCTTGTATAAAAACTAAAAGTATATATCCAAGGATGACAAATTTTCATTAGCCTAGGTAATAGATGAAAGATCAGACGAAAGATAAACTAGAAGATAATACCGAGTAGTCAGAAGAAATCGAAGTTTTATCGAAGACCTACATGACCTTCCTCCGATTCGCCAAGTAGAATTCCAAATCAATTTGATGCCAGGAGTGGCACCAGTAGCCCGAGCACCTTACAAATTAGATCCTTCATAAATGCATGAACTATTTGACCAATCGAGGTTTTATCCGACTAAGTACTTTACCTTGGTGAGCTCTTGTCTTATTTGTTAAAAAGAAAAACGGATCTTTCAGAATCTGTATCGATTACGGGAGCTACATAAACTCATCGTAAAGAATCGTTACCCATTACCCAGGAGACCAGCTTCAAGGTTCGAGTACTTAATCAAAGATTGACTTAAGATCAGGCTATCACTAACTGAGATTCAGGATGAAGAAATTCCCAAGACTGCTTTTGAATACGTAAGCGGACACTACGAATACCAAATGATGCCATTTGTTTTAACAAATGCTCCTGTTGTGGTCATGATCCCAGAACCGTGTATGGTAAACCATACTGGATAAATTTGTTAAAGTGTTCATAAGATGATATCTTATCTACTCCATAACAAAGAGAACACGTAATCACCTGAGATAAAAGTCCTGAATTACTTAAAAAGGAGAATTATATTCAAGTTCTCCTAAATGTGGATTTCTGGATCAGTAATCGTACAATTTCTCAGGCATGTTGAAAGACAATCCAAGGAATTCCATGCGCAAGATTGAAGCATGTTTTTGTTACGAATTAGGGCCATCTCTACCAATCCACAAAAGAACGCTAATTCTTAGACTTGCTAGCTACTATAGAAATTCATCGAGTATTTGAATGGATTGCAAATCTTATGACGAATTAACCTAAAAAACAAGAAGTATGTCTAGGGAGAAAACCAAAAGACAGCTTTCCAACTACTAAAACAGAAGCTTTATGAAGCTCTAATCTTAGCATTACCAGAAGGAAACCATGACTTTGTCAGTTACTGTGATACATCACTCTAAGGTCTAGGAGCGGTGTTAATGCAAAGAGAAAAAGTTATTGCATATGTATCTCGACAACTCAAGCCTCATGAAGGGAACTATACCACACATGACCTTGAATTAGGAGCAGTAGTGTTCTCTCTTAAAATTTAGAGACATTATATGTGTGGTACAAAGTGTACTATGTTCACTGATCATAAAAGCCTTTAACATATCCTTAATCAAAAAGAACTAAACATGAGGCAACGCCGTTGTTTAGAATTACACCCTAGAAGATTAACGAATGTGCGAATTCTCTACCATCCTAGAAAGGCCCAACGATATGTTATGCCATCGATCTTAAGCTGGAAGAAACAAATCAAACCACTTCGAATTAGAGCATTAGTCACGACCCTGTACCAAAAAATTCCATTACAAATCCTTGAAGCCCAAACTAAGGCGATCAAAGAAGAAAACATAAAAGCTAAGAATTTACGAGGAATGGACAAAGCATTTGAAGTACATCCTGATAAGAAAAAAACCCGATGTATCAGAGAATCGAAGTTTGGTACCACCATTGTAATTTGAGGGACTTAATCATCATGAGTCTCATAAATCAAAATATTCCATCCCTCGGTTCTGACAAATGTATCAATGATCTACAAGAACACTAATTATGGCCTAACCATAAGGCAATCATCGTTGAATATGTTGGCAAGTGTTTTAACCATGCTCTAAGATTTAAAGTCGAATGTCAGAAGCCATCCGACTTACGATACATCAACCGAGATTCCTACTAGAAATACGAAAGAATAATAATGGACTCGTTACAAAAACCACCTAAAACATCAAGTTGACATGGACACAATTTGGTCATTGTAGACCTACAATAACCAAGAATCGACACATTTCATCACTACCAAAAGACAGATACATGGAAATCCCTTACAAGGTTGTATATAAAGGAAATAAGTCTATTGAGGAATTTTGTATAACTACTTAATTTGTTAGGTATTATAGTAGTTCGTGCACAGATCAGAGAGATCATATAGTAAATCATAGTTTGTAAATCTTTAACCTAGGCGATTCTAAGTGAATATAAAAAAGAACTTTTTGTTATAATCAATATTGTTCGGTTTTTAGCATGTTGATATCGATTCCGCATAATCAAATATTGTTTACTTATTGTTTCATTATAGTTACTTTAGAATAATCTAAAGAGAACAAACAATTGTACAAGCAAAAGTTAAGATCTATTCAGTAAAATCGGATCCAACAATTGTAGTCAAGAGCTTGTTGCGGCAACTCTGAATAAGGAAGAACACATTGTAAATGGCAAAACAAGACATTCTTTCCACCCCACAATCACTATAAGAAGATCCTATCATCAGGAATGAGAGTATGATTATTTGGACGTACAATGCGACAAATAATAAGTCATACGAACCATAATCTATTGAGTGTTATTGTAAGGGAATTCTAGAAGAAGAAGCTTGCACCAACAACTAGAGAAGACATTGCGCCCTCCTTGCACTTAAGACTAGCCAAACAACTGGCTGCTAGAATAAATCAGAAAGAGTTAAAAGCATCTTGCTTTAGCAATACCTGATGAATACCTAGTCCTCAAGTTTCAAAATGTTGCTGATGCTAAATCTCACGCCCTGGGAGGCACTCAAATCGTGGTTTGGTGGTAATGATGAAATCCAAGAAGATGCAAAAAAATGTTCTAAAAACATTAGTTTTTGAAAATTTTCCTATGCACAAATGAAAGCTTAGACAAATCTTATGATAGATTCCAAAAACTGATTAGTCAATTGGAGGTTCATGTGCTCCCATATCAAGGAAAAGATAATCAACCAGAAGTTCCTTAAAGTCCTTTCCTTCTTCATGAATCAGATTTGCCTTCATCATGAGAAATAATCCGAGACATTGATTGAGAATGATTTGATGACCTTTACAATAATCTTCGGGTGTATAAAGATGAGTTGAAAAGGTCTTCAGGTTCCAACTCTGCTTCTCAAAATTTAGATTTTCTCTCCTCTGAGAATACTGGCAGTACTAATGAAGTTAGTACTGCATGTGGAGATTTTGGGGTTAGTACTCCTTCCTTGCACAACCAATAACCAGTCCTCAACTTAAGAATGCACATGGCAATCAAGACTATTACAGCAATGGTAGTGGAGATGACTTCTATGCTCAGTCGAAATGGATCTTTATGGAAGGTGGCTATGTTGAACTAACAGAGTAAGAAGGTTCAATCAGAGGACAGAAGGAATTTGGACTTCAAAAGAAAAACGACAAGTTTCTCATAGACAAGTCAAAGATTGATGCTACAACTGTCCCATAGAAAAGGGCATTTTCCTAGAAAATGTAAATCTGGAAGAAATCAAAGGGAGAAGATCTTATAGTGACAATGGCAGGAGCAATGCACCAACAACTGAATCTTCATCATAGGCACTGGTGGCTCAAGATGGTCTAGGAGGCTATGACTAGAGTAATGATTTTAAAGTAGAACTAGTCAACTATGCTTTGATGGCAATCTCCTCTTCAAGCTCATCAAGTTCTTCTGACAGTGAGGTACAAAAATTTTCTAAATAATGTCTTGAATCATTTAAAACTCTTCAAAAGAACTATGATACTGAAAGAGAAAAACATAACAAAGCAAAACTAGAAATCCGCGGGTATGAAGAAACCCTTAGAGCACTAAAGCAAGGATTCATGGACATGAAAAGAATGAATTGGCTTTGGTGAAAAATGAAATTCAAAACTATGAACTTTAAATGTATAGAAATAAAAATTAACAACTTACATCGAATTTTAAGAAAGTTGTTAAGGAAAGAGATGAGTTAAAAGATAAGATTGCAAAATGGGAAGAATCGTCCAAGAATCTTGATGAAATACTTAACAGTCAAATGAGTACTAGAGATAAAACTAGTTTAGGATATAGCACATAATTGAATGAATTAAGTTGCAATCATGAAACTGATAGTGAGAATAGTTTGAGTATTTTTGATGTTAAATCAAGTGATGAAGAGAACACACCAGAAAATGATAGATTTTCAAAGAATGGGTATAAAGTTGTTCCCCCTCCCATAACAAGGAACTTCTTAACCCCAAGAGCAGACACATCATTTGCAGGGTTAGATGAATATGCCATTAGGAATAAAATCATATGAGTCCAACAACTGAGCTTAAAAACTAAAACAATTGAGAATCTGGTAGTAAAACAAATAATGCCAAATCAAAAAGGTCCTAAGACCCAATAGTGCTCAGTTTGTGTCTAATCCTAAGATTAATAGAATAGTATTATCATTGAGGATGCAACTCAGATATTAGAAGAAACGATAAGAAGTGCAAACAGTATAGACCTATAGACACCAAATAGTTTAAGACTAGAGATGATAAAAGTGGTCAAACTTCTCAGAAACAAGGAATTGGTTTTAAGAAAGTAAAAGCTTGTTTTGTTTGTAAAAGTATTGACCATTTGATCAAAGACTGTAATTTTCATGACAAAAAGAGTCAATAGCGTAAGCTAAAAAAGTGATTAATACTGGTCAAAGGAAGGGCAAACCAGTATGGGATAATACTAAAAGGGTTAATCATCAAAATACCTACATTTAAGTGAGACTTTTATCCCATCAGGAGTACTAACAAAACATTGCATAGCCAATTGTAGTACTTAGCTAAGCCTTTTTGTACTGCTAGGCCAAGTAATACTGTAAAGGCTGTTAGTACGCTAATCAACGTGTTAGTACTGCAATCCTGTTTATTGCGTAGCATAACCTATCTACTTAAGAATGGACAATGTAAGACCAAGAGGCTCATGTTTACTTATCAAGAGGTCTTAATACACAAAACCAACTTTTAGATACAAAGACTTAAAATAAGATGTTAAAATTTTGGGGGTTAAGAATATGACTACTGCTGGGATAAGAGCAGTAGTTAATACTGGTAAGGGTAAGCTGAATACTGACCTTAAAAAGTCAAGATGGGTTTGGAGGCCTAAGGGAAATTACTTGGATCATGTGTCCAAAGACAGTGGATACAATCATGGCTCAGAGAAGGTTGAGTAATTTAACCCCAAAAGGATATCCATGTCTGAATGCTTGGATCCCTAAGAGATATAATTCTCATACTTTTTGTGCAGGCAAACTCGAGAACTTGTAGCAGATCATCAGTGGTGATAGTGGTTGCTCTAGCCATATGAATTGCAATAAAGCTTAACTTTCAAATTAGAAGATTTCCAAAAGAGGCAATGTAGCTTTTGGAAGTGATACCAAAGTAGGATAAAATCACGGGTTAAAGGTAAAATCAAAACTGCTAATTTAGACGTTTTGATGATGTTTATTTTTAGATGAACTTAATTAAACCTTTTCTCTAAACTTAAAATGTGTAACAAGAAGAATAGTGTCCTTTTTAACTGATCTGAATGCTTATCCTGACACCAAGCTTTAAGCTTCTTGATGGAAGTCCAGTTATACTAGAGCTCCTAAAAGGATGATGTGTACAGCTTGGGATTTAAAGAACATTGTTCCTTAGGAGGTATAACTGTTTATATGTAAAATGCAATAGGCAGATGAGTCAAATTATGGCACAAGAGATTAAGGTCATGTAAATTTCAAAATACAAAATAAATAAACTGTTAAAGGTCACCTAGTGAAGGTTTACATTCTCAAAAATTTTCGTGAATGAACACACTTGTGTTCTGCCTGTCAAGAAGGTAGCAACACAAGGCTTCCTGTACTACAAGTTATAAAGAATCAACAGAAAGCCCCTAAAATTACTTCATATGGAAGTATTTGAACTTGTTCTCCAGAAAAAGTTATTAACAAGAAAAAGTACTGCTTGTGATTGTGACCTATGATTTCAGCAATTTTGATGGGTTATTTTTCTTAGCTACCAAGGTGAAACATCTAAATCTTTGTAATCTATCATAGGGAAAGAAAAACAATTAAATTCATAATTAAAATCATAAGACTGTATAAAGGGATAGATTTAAGAATCTGTTATGAATAATTATATGCAATAAAGGAATCAAAAGGGAGTTAGTGTAGCTAGAACTCCACAATAGAATGGTGTTGCAGCACGGAAAAACAGGACCCTAATTGAGGCAGCTAGAACTATGTTAGCAGACTCATTTTTACCTATCCCATTTTGGGCAGAGGCGGTTAATACTGCTTGCTATGTACTGAATAGGATATTAGTGACCAAACCTCAAAATAAAACACCTTATGAACTATTAATAGGTAAATCACCTAGTTTTAGTTGTATGAGACCTTTTGGGTGCCCCTTGACTATTTTGAACACCTTAGATTCCTTGGGAAAAGTTGATGGGAAATATGATGAAGGATATTTGCTTAATACACTATACCTTTAGTAAAGCCTTTAAGAGTTTAACAACAAAATGACCAAAATGGGTAGAAGAGAATCTGCATATCAATTTTCTGTGATATCAACCACATGTGGCAGGACTCGGTCCCAAAATTGGATGTTAGATCTTGATTTTCGCACCAATTCAATGAACTATATATAAAGTGTAAGAAAACAGTTAATGTGGATGCAGTACATAAGATACTTATGTTTGCAGGATCATCAGAAAAGATAAAGGACCTACCAAAAAAAATATATACTGCCTTCCACTACAACCTCATAGGACAAGGATTCTAGTAAAGGATGTTGTTCAGGATGCATAAGAAAATCCTTCTTAAAAAGATTCTCTAGACAAGGATGACCAAGGTTCAGAGGATGCTGCTGTTAAGGAAGAACAACATCAGATGAAAGAAAGTGAAAAAGATTTGCAAGATGAACTTGAGATGATGGTTACTCAAGAATTTTCCTGCTAAAGCTATGGATGATGTTTCAAGACAAGCCTTTAAAGAAGAAAAGAGGAGAATTTGGCAATCTCAAAGAAGGCAGCTCCAAGCTACAAGTACTACAAACTTAGTAACTAGATAGCATCTATTAGTACTGAATGGACCCATACTTAGTACAATATGCCATCTGTTAGTAACTTATAGGCCCTTTGTTAGTACTGAGATAGGTCTAACAAAAACCATATGTTAGGTGTTGCTAGTAAACCTAAGGTGTAAATGCTGGTGAATCCTCAATTGGTCCACTTGGAGGAAAAAATACCCTATATGAAGCATCTACCCCCTTATTGCCTGATTTACCATTAACTAAATATGCCAGACTTAAATGATTCTTCAAATACTCTCACCAAAATGACGGAATATTCAACGAGCTTAGATGATGAAGAGTATGTTATGGCTGATTTCAACAACATGGATAACACCATTGCTGTCAGTCATATTCCCACACTCAGAATTCATAAGGATTATCCAAAAGGACAAATTCTAGGAGATCCTACATTAGCAGTTTAAATAAGAGGGAAGATTCAAAAGGCTTTTTCAGTACAACAAGCCTTGGTAAGTTACATTCACAAATAGATCAGAACAAATCACAAGGAACATTAGAACAATTTGTTTGCATGTTTTCTCTCTCAAGAAGAACCCAAGACTATAGTCATAAGCCTTACAACTGAAAGCTGGGTGAAGCAATGCAAAGAAGGATTGCATTAATTCCAAACCTAAAAGGTTTTTGGGTACTTGTTTTATGATGCCATATGGAAGGTAAGTTGGCACAAAGTGGGTCTCAGGAATAAGAGTATGAGAGCAGTTATTGTTGTGTGAAAACAAAGTAGGGCTTAGTAGCATACTGTTAGACAGTGGAAGGTATAGAATATGATTAGGTTTTGCCCTGTTAGCAAATTAGGCAATTACTTCTATTTTAGCCTTGCCATCATACATGGGATTTACTGTCTAACCAAAATGGATGTTAAAAGTGCATTTCATTATGGCATATTGAAGAAAAGAGAAAGTCATCAAACCTTGTAGCTTTGTTTGGAAACTTTCACCAATACCAAACAAAGTCTATAAAGTGATTAAAGCTCTTAATGGTTTAAACATCAAGCACCTAGAGCATGGTATAGAACACTTTTCTTCTTTTCCAGATGGAAAAATGGTTTCAGAAGAGGTACCATAGACAAAACATTATTTTTCAAGAAGAAAAAGAGTGACATTATGTTAGTCCAAGTGTATGTGTATGACATTATTTTTGGCTCTACTAAGAAGTCTATGTGTATAGAGTTTGAAGAATGTATGCACAAAAGATTCCAGATGAGTACCATGGGTGAACCACATTCTTTTTTGGGACTTCAAGTTAAGCATGACAGACCTGATGTAATCCTTTATAGTCCGGATAAGTAAAGTACTGACATCTTAAAGATGTTTACTTTTCTATCCGTCAGAACAGCTACTACTCAAATTGAGTCTAATAGCCTCATTGGTCAAGGATGAAGAATGGTGTAGATGTAGATGTACATACTACAGGTCTAGTATGGCTCTCAACATAATAGTGAACTACATCAAGGGCCAGACATCATGTAAGCAGAAGAATAATCCATCATATTTTACACTACTTAAGCCCTAATCTAGTAGGATCTAATCATTTTGTAGTACTGTATGTTACTCAAACAGACATTAATCTGTCTATCAAGTAATAGTTTATAATTTTTCTAAAATAATTTTGATGGAATGGGTTCCAAACTAGAGAGTAATACAAAAATTTTAAAGTATCCAAAATTTTTAACAAATTATTATTTGGACATTAATAATGAATATAAAATGGAAAGTATTTAGCCTAACTTGACCAAAAGCTTTTGAAACTTGAAAAGGGGTTATTGGCAGGTGGAATTTTTGTACCTTGTTGGCCTGCTATGTTGGTAGGTGCAGCTATGGATCAAGGTGAAGAATCAGCACAACCAGCTGAACCCCATCATACACCTGCTGATCCACTACCATCCACATCCCTACCACCTCACTCACCACTAAAATCACCACCTCACTCATCACTTCAATCAGTACCTCACTCACCACTTCAATCACCACCTTACTCACCACTTCAATCACCACCTCACTCACCACTTCAATCACCACCTTACTCACCACCTTACTCACCACCTCATTACACACCACCTAGGTCCTATGGAGCACCTCTCCCTGAATGAAACACATCAATGAAAGTGCTGCGGCCATTAAACAACTCAAGGATTGAGGTACTTAAATTTACTCTAGCTAGGTGAGCAGGGTTTCTAGTTTGGAGAAAGAGTTGAAGGAAACCAACCAGACACTAGGGAATACTATGCTTAAATTGGTAAAGAAGGTGAAATCTCTAGAAATAGCTTTGAAGAGGAAATCTAAGAAGGTAATTATGTCTGCATCAGAGGGTGAAGAACCAGAGCATCAGGGGAGGATAATTCAAGATATTGATGATGATCCTCTAGTTTCTTTGGTTAGAAAATCCATGAAAGAGAAGTCAACAGATTTTGTTACTCCTATAAAAGCTTTAGGGGAGGCTCAATAAGAAGAAATTAGTCCTACAATCTTAGAGGCAGCTAAAACTTTATCAAAAGTTGCTTCTTTAAGTGTTAGCAAAGCAAAGTCGACTAATAAGGGTAAGAGATATAGGAGGAGAGCAAGGTCAATGGCAAAAAACATTAATACTGGATTGGATGCTGAGGATGAGATTAATACTAGTAGAGTTGAGATTAATACTGGTATTGAAGATGTTAATACTGATAGTAACTAAATTATACTAGGTAGAACATCAATTAGTACTTCAAGTATAATTCAATTCTCCTAAAAAGGTCAAAGGGAAGGAAATCTCAGGATGGTTGAAGAGGAAATTAACCATGCTACTCATAAACAAAAGAACACAAAAAGACAAAGAAGTAGCTGGATTGAAGAGGCAATAAAGATTGCACGCTTCAATGGATGAAGAAGTTGCAAAACAGATTCATTTAGATAAGATGTTAGCCAAAAGAGTGTAGGAAGAACCAGAATTATCAGAGCAACAACTAAAAAGAAAGGCTGAATTTCAAAAAGCTGCACATTTCTATACTGAAGAAGATTGGGACATCATTAGGGCAAAACTGGAAGCTAATATAGAGGTAGTCAAGAGTCTCTAGGGAGAAAGTATAGCAATGATGATTTACAAAAGAATGGTGGAAATGATAAAAGAAAAAAATAAGTTCTATGCTGAATAAAAGCAAAGCAAAAAGGAGTAAAGCCAATGAACACAAGAAGCACAACAAACAAAGTACATGAGTAACCTCATCAGAATCAGAGCACATGTGAACTAGTCTCAATTGAAGTAAGCTACTTTGTGGAAGAGTTGAAGACTAAATTTGAAAAACTGATGATGAGTATTGAAAGCTTTGTGCCCATGGAAACTGAAGCAAGAATGAAAAGACATGGATTGCAGCTAGAATAAGAAACTTCAACGAAATAGAAGATTGACATTGAGGATGCTTCAATCACAAAGGGAAAAGATGAAGTTGTAAAGGAAGAAGAAGCTGAAGTGCCAGTTAAGAAAACAGGAATGAGAAGGAAGCAAAAGGCAAGAAAGGGAATAAATATTGCCAAGACTATACAAGATGAGTTTAACAATGAAAGAGAAGCATTTATGAAAGATAAAGTCAAAGATGCTTCATCAGAATCAGAGATTGGAGCAGAAGCCTAGTACCAACTGCTACAAAACCTCCTACTATTGTAAATATGGAGATCATTACTCTTCAAGTCAATAAGGCTTCTATCAGATCAAAAGAAGAATGGTTATTTGGTTAAATTTATATTGAGTTTATGGTGCCATACTACAAAGATTTTTCAAGAGACAATCTAATAGAAGCCCGTACAGATTGTGGATAAAGAAGTATGGGGCAAATAGACTGAAGAGATGTAAGACAGAGTACTATTAGTGGTGATCTCAAGACTATGTTTGATCACCTCTTAGTGATTAAGCAATCCTGAAGTTTACCGACTTCAACAGAAAGATAATTAATTGGAGGACTAAATCCCAGTCATAGTGCAGTACATTGGCCTAACATTGGATGCATCATTATATATGGGTTTAATAGCAGATAGAAAAATATCCTTTGCAAAAGATGCTTGCCAAGTAATGCTACAGATGAAGCTTCTATATGGAACAATGGATAAAGTTTGTTATCCAACTCTTGAAGCTGTTAGAGTAGCAAAGCTGGGATAAGAAAGTGATTAGTCGCTTAGTAGCAGTGGAGCATATTTTTATGGAAACAATGGACCTATAAAATAGAATTAAGAAGGATTGTTTAAGTGTTTGGATAAGCATCCACCAATCAAATGTTCATCAGTTCACCATGTCTACACAGACATCAAGAATGGCTAGTCCAAAGCTAAACGTGATTTGGTAAAGACTCCGTCAAATCCAATGATGTATGACGATATACCAAAAATTGAAAGTGTAATCAACTCACCATTTTTTTTCAAACAAAGATTTGCAACACTATAGCAAACGGCTACTGGTAAAGAGATCTCCACATCTTTGAAAGCTGATAATGTGCTAATAAACTATAGGATATCAATGCACCTTGTTATTGCCAAGTGAATCATAAACTATTCCATAGCAAACGGCTGAGAGGTAAAGACATATCAAAACTGTTGATGGCAGGTAGATTGCCAAAAACACAAAGGAACTTAGTTGGATGTTTCGTGGTAACTGGATGAAGAGAAGACAAAGACTAAAAGAACAAAGTATGGATATTTTATTTTAAAGAATAACAAACCAGATCCATTATTCAAGAGAAGAGCTAATGACAAAAAGTAATTTTGGAATAAAAAGCTCAAACTAAAGACAATCTAAGAAAGTTAAAGTTAACAAGGAAGTTCAGTTTAGGGGAGATTGTTAGGCAAATTTTGTATAACAGACTTAATTCAGTTAGTGTATTATAGTTAAATCTCACAGATCATAAAGATCATAAAGTAAATCATTAGTTGTAATCTAAGACCTAGCATATTAAAGTTTAATATAAAATTTTTACTTGTTGTGCGGTTCAATATTGTTCTTCTTAGCAATATTGATTAGATTACGCATAATCAATACTGTTTACACAGAAGTTTCATTTTGGTATACTTAGAATTAACATAAAAAGGAAGCAAACTCTTTGCAATCTAAAGGTTAAGAACTATTCAGTAAATAATCCAACATAGTCTCACGGCATGGAGTATGGCGATATCTCATCATCTCAGATTTGTACTTTCCATTTTACATCCCGATTTTTAGGCAGTCAATGTAGAAGAAACTTTGTGTACTCGATTAGACATGAGTACGCATACTCAATCATCGAAACCGATGGACAAATTGAAAGAACCATCCAAACACTCAAAGATATGCTTCGATCCTGTGTTATAGATTTTAGAAAGGGATAAGAGAGACACTTATCATTGGTATAATTTTCCTACAATAACAGTTACCATGCCAGTATTAAGGCAGCACCATTCGAGGCACTTTATGGTCAAAAGTGCCGATCACCTGTCTGCTGGGCCAAAGATGGAGATGTTTAACTCACAGGACCAAAGATAATCCATGAAACCACCAAAAAAGATAATACAAATCTAACAACGCTTGCAAGCTACAAGAGATCGGCAAAGGAATTATGCCAATGTAAGGCGAAAGCCTTTGGAATTCTAAGTTAGAGATCGTGTTATGTTAAAAGTGTCACCTTGAAAATTATCAGCAGAAACAATCTTGCTATCAGCATAAATGAATAACTATCAGCAGAAATGAAATACTTGATATACTATCAGCAGAAATGAACTATATTAGCAGAAATGACGTAGTCAGCAGAAATGAGATATCCTAACAGGAGGGGAGGTCATAAATTTTTTTTGCTGTTGTTAATTTAGTGTATATATGTATTGTGTATTTGTTGTGTAAATATTAAGTGTAAGTATTTAGTTAATGTATAAGGTTTAAGTGTGAAAATGTAAAATGTGCAAGTGTAAATGTAAAAATGTATAAAATATATAGTATGATGTATATTGAGAGTGAAATTATATACTTAGGTAGTCTTTAAGTTTTTTAAGTCCGTTATTAAAAGTATAAGTGCCTAAACGTAAAAGTTAACACAATATCAGGTTTACCGAGAGAATTACAAGTTATGAAAAGTGAAGTGACCTATAACAACCCACATTTTTCATCTATGTAATTATCCATCTATTAAATTAGATGCAATTTTCATCAGTGTAATTATCCATCTATTAATTTAGATGCAATCATTTTCATGGAAAGATTTTTGCTTTATTTCATCCATAATGTAACGTAACTTACATTACAAAAGTAAACGAGCTCACACAACCTACCAATGCCAATTTCATCAACGTTTATAGCAAGTAAACATTATAATATGTCAAGCAATATGTTTTAAACTTTATTTTACCGTACGTTATCTATTTAACGTACCATCCATAACGATAATATAAAACGGACTTTATACGTTAAACGTTTATATCAAAACCCTAACTATATGTAATGTTTACATACAAAATAAATGTACAAGCATTCATGGCATGTGTACAAGTGTACAATGCATAACTTTTGAATATCTTTTCCCACCAAAATCAATGTACAACTCATTTGAGCTCATTGTACAATCTGACAAAGCATAGAATTCAAATAAGCCTATTTTTCTTCCATTTTCTTAAGGATTTTTGTACCACCTTTCTAGCACAAGATACAAGTCCTCTTAGCACAACATTTGAACATCTTTCCATCCATTTCACTACTCCTAAACGTCTTAAATCCAAAACCCTAATCCAAAAACACTAAATAACCCGAAACACCTAAACTAGTTTGAACCTAGTTCTAACCTAGCTAACACCCTTCTCCATGATGCACCACCTTGCCTACTACCTTGCTAAGCACCTTCATCACCTCCTTGTCACCACCTAGCCAACTTGCACAACAAATAACCACCTTGTCACCTCCTATGATAATCGAACCTCTGACCTCTTTTATACACCTTTTAAAGCTACTTTCCTTGCTCTAATAGTCATCCTAGCTATCCATTGGCCACCACTCCACTCAAATTGGCCACCACTCCACATAACTTGGCCACCACTTCTTCCTTTACCCTATATATACACGCATACATGCGTACATTCTTAATTCACCATCCAAACTCAAAACTACCTTAAAACTATGCTCTAGCCATATCCTAGAAGAGAAGTAAGAAAGATTAAGCTAAGTAGAAGCCATAGAAGAAAAGAAAAGAGGTCCTTGATTCATCTCCTAAAGATTTCAGATCATACTCACCCATTTTGACCCATTTCACCATCTTTGATCCATTTCGTGTACTAGTAAGCTTTTCTACTCGTTCAATAAGCTCTTGTTATGTTTAAGATCATGTATAAGCTTTGATATAATCATTTGTTCAAGCTAAACTCTTTTGGAAATAGTAAGTCTACTAGTTTGGTTTTCCTAAACCAAACGCACCCCTTAAAACCAAAAAATCTCTTTTCGTGAACCTAATAAGCTGTGTAATAAGTTATTTCTATAAGCTCACTTATCACTTTTATAATCATTAAAACTAATCCTAAAAGCCCTAACCCATCGGGTTATTGTTTCTAAACCAAACATGCCCATTTTGGATTTTTAAGCCTATAAGCTCTTTTCATAAGTTACAAGCTCGTAAAACTTACTTATTTATGCATGAGGGGTATATATTGTAACTTTTGAAATTATTAAACTTTCAGACGAAAAGTGTAATTATCCTAAAGTTAAAACCACAAGGGCCTGTTTTGCCATATTTCTAAGTTAAGGGTTAAATGTTTAAAATATAATTAAAGGATTAAAAGTGTAAATTAATATATACCAAGGGTATATATTGTCATTTTCATATTCTCAAGGGTATAAAATGTAATATTTTTATATTAATTATAAAAATATATTTAAATATTATAAGACTCGATTTTTTTAAAGCCCGACACATTTGTCGTTATCATTCGTCGATCGACGCATTATAAAATAATTATGTTATGTATTTAACATAATTTATCATCTACTAGCTTTTGAAGAAACTTAAAAAGATAAAATCTTATCATTTAAACTATAACGTATCACGTTACTAGGGAATTTCATGTGAGGGGATTTCATTTGGGTAGACGTTTTGACGAGTTGCTGGATTTACGATTTAAAGTGTCATAGCTCCTCAAACGTTTACTACATGACCTCTGAATTATGATAGCCCAAACAATGATACGATGATTTCACAAGTTAATGAACCAAATTAATATTTACGTTAGACTTTATGAAATAATTAGGGTGCGTTTTGCCTGTGGTTCCTACCAGTAGGTTGCTTTGGCTGAGGTTTTTAGCAACAAAGAGATGTGTTTTGGTTTAGCGAATCAACGAGGAAACGACGAGGGTTTGTTTGGTTTATATATCAAAACTACAAATAAAAATAACTTAAGTTTTAATAAATATTAAAACTGGATAAATATTATTTGGTGGGTTTTAATCGGTTAAATAAATATAATCCTTAATAATTGTTTTAATTTAAATAAAATGGATGTATATATATTATAGTCTAAACCCCGGCATTTGAAAATATTGAAACGCGATTGATTTCACTATAGATCCATTACTGAAAACGTTTAGTTGTGCGAAAAATGGAAAACGATTTACGAAACGGAAAAGTCATGACGAACATTTATATATTTTCCTAATTCACTGATTACTAAAATCTTATTAATTTAGAGAAACGATAAAAAAAATTAAGATATTTTTAAGATATATTAAATGGTAATATACAATAACCTGGACAACGAGCGAAAACTATACTTTTACAATAAGGCGAAGTGTTAATTTTTTTTTTTTTTTAGACACGACCTGTTAACGTAATGAACATCATTAAAAATATTAAATTATATTTTACTAATGTTAGTAAACGGTTACCTAACTCGAGGTTTGTTTAAGTTATAGAGTAAGAATACGTGTCAACTTTTATTCAAAAGTCTTATGTATAATTAAATGGAATCAAACTAATTTGTTTTAATTAACAACTCGATTCATCATATAAGACCGGCAAGATATTAATACTTTTCAGTAAGTCTTTTGAATTGAATTGTCTTTGTAATATAATTCACGGTAGGAAATATTATAAGAAGTTATATTCATAAGTAATATATTAACGAATATATATTACACACTTTTGCGTATATTTTTAATTTATTTATTTTAACCAACCACCAAACATTACAACTATAATCTAAATCTTTTTATCAACGTGTCGCGTTTGGACATAACAATTCCTCGGGAACACCCAATGAGTTATTCCTAGGCTAGTGAGCCTAGGCCGTTAAGACTATTTCAACTTCTTGTCGATCCTTTTAGTTTCCGATTCCCTTGTACTCAAAGAGTACAATCCGCCAAATCTTTCTTCATCATCGATGTGAGTTTATAGCCCATCTTTCACTTGTTTTACATTTACTTTACAAATCTCGGGGGAGAATACATGCTCAATACAACTTGTTTACATATTCGTTTACAATATCTTTTACATACTATTCCACACACCTGGCTTACATACTTGACTTTTGCAATTCATTACAAACGCCATTAGATGGTTGATTACAAACTTGGTTTCATACCTTGCCACATACTCAATTACATACACGCTTACGAAATTGTTTACATACTCATTTCAAACTCAATTACGTGATTGATATCACACTCTTTCTACATATGGATTTAAGTACTTAACGTTTGTTTATGAAATACAATCTTGTTTATATAAAATGGACCCAGTGTATAATTTATACTTAATTACGTGTTTCCTAAGTAAATTTGGATCCTAAAGCCCCAGTATCATGAACTGTCAATTGCATAGGATGAGTATGAGAATTACATTATGGTGACGGAGTGTTATTAGTAAATCGTATTTGAGAAATGAACATCTGTGGAAGAGATGGCACGAAATTACATAAGTGCGGAGCACAAAATCTATATGTGCGGCAATGTGCACGAAATTTAAATAGTGCGGGCACGAAATCTATATAGTGCGGGCAATGGCACGAAATTTATATAGTGCGGGCACGAAATTTATATAGTGCGGGCACGGAATTTATATAGTGGGGCAATGTCAGAGATTTATATATGACTCATATCTTGAGCTTCAGTGTCATGAGCATTATGGTAACGTAATGAAAATTTTGTGATAAGTGCATGTTTTGCTTATCGCGGGAAAGTCTTGCGGTCCACTTTTTTATACTTTTTTGTGGCTATTATAAAAGATTGAAATAGTCATGCATATTTTACAAACCTTTGGTTTAACATTTATATTTAAACAAACCTATGAACTCACCAACTTTAATGTTGACACTTTTAAGCAGTTTTTTTTAGGGTTTTGAATTAGAGCGTGGCGTACATGATGTGGCATTGAGTCTAAATTGACAAAGAATTTATTCATGGAGTATCTCCTACATTCAAATGATCAAATCTCGTTGTATTGTTTTCAAGCTTTTCATTGTGATGCAATTATGGGACAAATGTTTTATATCAATTTCAAGAAAATCAACGAGATAACTTTTCAAACGACACATTTAGAGGTCGTTCTCTTGTATCTTGAGCTGTTATATTATGAAGTAACGCTCCCTGACATATTTCCGCTGCGACACATTTTTGGGGGTTGTCAATAGGTATCAATCCAAGGTTTATAGAGAAGCTAGTTGTCATAATTTTATCCTAGACTATAACCGTTTTCACAAACATTGCATCACATCAAACATTTTTTAAAGTGCATACACGTTACTTGCTTATGTGCTTACATTACGTGTTGCATTAAGTGCTTATGTGACATACATATACGTAATATATATGCTTACATCATTTTCTATATCGCACGTTTTATTTTATATAAGATTTATTTTATATTAAATACCATAGCATTTCTTAAGACATTGTTGAGTTGCAAACAATGTCTATTTATACCTCAGACATTGGAGAGTTATCAATGGGCTCATCTTACATCTGGACTGTTGGAATTTGTGAGTTGGCACAATGGTCTCGCTTCGTTCTCAGACATAGAGTTAAAACAATGTCTCAAAGGATTATTAATTTTTTTCTTCATAGCTTTATACTAATTGATTACACAGACCGTCATAAATTTGTTTACAATGGAATTATGTAGAAATCTAAGTGTTTCGAAGTCTTGTATGGGCGGGGGACTTTGTAATATGAAGAATGATATTATAATTGCATATGTTAAGCGAAGCCCGTCACAGTTCTGTTTTAACATGGATTATGGTAGTGAATTTAAGTATTACAAGTCGTGTATGGGGCGGGACTTGTAATAGGAATATAGATATTGAAAACTCTATACTGATTGTTTATATAGATCCTTTAACCTTAATTTATCTCTAACCGGAGTATACTCCATTATTATCCTTAAACTCTATGTAGATCTCACCTTGGCCGTTTTTTACTCCCACTTCCAAAGACTATTTCAAATCACTCGTCCCATACTCATTAGATGCCACAGCATCGTCATGTCCATCCATCACCCTTGAAGGTTATGAGAGTACGCTATTGCACCGGGACTTATTAGGTCGGATGATTTATAATTGTTTATTTAAAGGATTGGGACGCCTCATTCATTTAAATAAATAAATTATAAACCACCGAACCATAAGGTTTATCTTTCTTACTTACATAAATTTGGACGCATCTTTATGTAAATAAGGAAATTAAATAAATGAGTGGTCTTAATGGAGATCCGATATGAGCACGTAGTATAGAAACCTGAAATCGATAATCAATCAAATCCGTTAAAGAAAAGGTTCTGAGAGACACAATCGTGTCATTACTACTCATCAAAAATCTTAAGGCACTCGCTAGGAGGCTACTTTAGTGCCGCATTCTTAATAGATTACTTTCTGCCATTTCAAGTCCTTGCAATCGCGAACGTGGTCTGTGTAGCTAACAGACTGAGATGCAATAACCTGTTCACCATTGTTATAGTATTAACTATGGTCGTTACAGTTGTGGTCTGGAGCGGTCCCCGACTGAACAAACTTTATCAATAGGTTATGCAACACCCCATATACTATAAACACCTAACGACAAAACAGATAGTTGGACCTAGTCATTCAGCGCCGCTAGTAGGAAGACTTAGGTACCGCGATACACCTAGTACTGCCATGTAAGTTGGGTTAACTAACATACATAACGTCACGTTGATGTGAAACATTCGAACGTTTCATATAGTGTAGATAACGATGACTCCTCCACTGACCATTTAGAAACTTTTACAAACATGCTCAAGCGACTACATTTTTCTTCTTGAGGCTTCACGATACTAGAGACTTTTTCCTATATCTCGGTTATACCAATCATAAGAACTGTAATGATTATATTTCGAATAACCCAATTTTGATGGATTAAATATCCTGGACAAACCTAGCCAAAAAAATTTTGAGGTAGATTAAGAAGTGTAGAAACACCGAATTTTGCTGAATAAAGTTGATCACGTCCCTGTTTAGAACGAGTTTATTAAACCCATAAGTCTTTACTGTGACACACAATCGGATAACACAAATTAAATCTCGACGAGATTTCTTAATGGGGAAGGTACAAGAACATCCGATAATTTCAAAAATTTTTAAAGACTATATTAACCTCTGGACATTTCCGAGTCTAACTTGACCTTTTAACTTTTGGTCGTTCATGGTCACATAAAAACAATTACCGCGTGACCGGTAAAATTTTCGAAACGTATTTAAATAATAAATTATATTTATTATTACACACCCGTGATACAATGGTATATTATAACAAATTTGATTCGAACCACGCAAAAGGATATATATTAATTCTTATTATTTAACCAAAAACGAACCACTAAATCACGTTTTCACGATTCGGTACCCTAAAGCAATTTGATAGTAATAACTATATTTCATACAACTTTTTAGATTACCCGAGACTATGACATACAAGCAAGATGCTAAAAACAGCCCAAAAGTTTGAAAACTGCACACAACGTACCGACACACAAAAATAATTAAATTTTTATTTTTAATTATCACTATTTATTTAATAAAAAATAGATAAATAAAAATTATTTAATATTTTACTTATTTAAGCGTTGTTGATAACGCGAATATCCGAGCAAAAATTTCTTTTATTTCTAAACAAGTCACAAAACGAATAACAAATATTTTATTTAATGTTATAAAATATTTATGAAATGTTATCAAATAAATACTCATTTTTATCGGAAAAATAATTTGAAAAACAATGGCGCGAGTTTCGCGACTCGAATCATCCGTTAAGTCGTCCAAACAAGTCCCGACCCACTTTTATGAAAACTATATCAAGAAAGTTACAAAATGAACCCTAAACTATTATTAAATCTCTATTTCATTATTAAACTTATATATATATATATAAAAGTTTTATATATCTTTTTTTCATTTATAACAAATTCACACACACAACTTCATCTTCTTCCTCTCTCTCCCTCCCCACCGCCGGCCACCACCCCCCTCCTGCCACCACCACGCCACAGCCGCCGGAAAAGTATTCCAGCGAGCTTTTCCGGCCAACACCAAAAATTCTCCCCATCTCCCGATCTATTAGATCCCCACCATCACTCTCCCTCACTCGCGACTCCACCGTCACCCACTGCCACCACCATCATCATACACCATCTCCGATTCCATCTCATCGCACCACTCGCAACCACGCCGCCCCCCACCACCCTCGCACAGTCACCCATAGGTGTGCGTATTTGTTTAAGGTTTAAGCAACCATTGGTTGCGTTTGTTTTTTATGGGTTCACAGCCAGGGGTGTTTTTGATGGTTCGTACCAACCATTGTGCGTTTGATTGGACGTTCACACCACCCCAAAGGGGTGCGTTGGTTGTACAAAACCACCATGTGGTGGTTGGTATTAATGGCAGCAGCTATTAAGGACCGGTGATTGTTTTATTAAGGGTTTTAACACCCCAAATAAGGGTGCGATTGTGTGTTTTATAAACGAGAATGTTGTGTTTGTTTCTCGATTTGACATTAGTTTGGGGTGCTTTGGATTTATTAGTTATCACATTAGGTGCGTTTTGGGATTGCTGCGAAACAGCCAAGGGGTGTTTTTTGTTTTGGTGGGTTTGGCACCGGATAGGGTGCGATGGTTTGTGACAGCCCACAAGGGTCTATTTGGTAGTGGCAAATTAAAGCGTAGAGTGCTTTTGGTTATAAGGGAGCAGATTAGGGTGCTTTGGCTGGTTCCCTACAGTAGGGGATGCGATTAGGCATTGGTTTAGCAACTGAAGAGATGTTTTTGTTTAGTGAATCAACGAGGAAACGACGAGTTTTTGTTTGGTATATATAACAAAAACGACAAATAAAAATAACTTAAGTTTTAATAAATATAAAAAACTGGATAAATATTATTTTTGTTGGGTTTTAATCGGTTTAAATAAATAACATCTTAATAATTAGTTTTTAATTTAAAATAAAAAGTGGTTGTATATATATATATTATATCTAAACACGTGGGCATTTGAAATATTGAAACGCGATTGATTTCACTATATATTCATTTACTGAAAACGTTTAGTTTTGCGAAAATGGAAAACGATTTACGAACGGAAAAGTCATGACGAAAATTTATATAATTTCCTATATTCACGATTTACTAAAACTTTATTAATTTAGAGAAACGATAAAAGAAATTAAGATATGTTTTAAGATATATTAAATGGTATTATACAATAACCTGGACAACGAGCGAAAACTATACTTTTACAATAAGGCGAAGTGTTTTAGACACGACCTGTTAACGAAATGAAACATAATTTATAAAATATTAAATTATATTTTATAATGGTTATAAACGGTTACCAACTTCGGTTGTTTAAGTTATAATAGTAAGATACGTGTCAACTTTTATTCAAAGTCTTTTGTTAATTAAATTGGAGTCAAACTAATTTGGTTTAATTAACAACTCGGCCGTTCATCATATAAGACCTGCAAGATATTATACTTTTCATTAATCTTTTGTTTGATTGTCTTTGTTATATAATTCACGGTAGGAATTATATAAGGGTTTATTTTCAAAGTAATATATAAAGAATATATATTACACACCTTGCGTATATTTCAATTTATTTATTTAACCAACCATCAAACTATTACAACTTTAAATCTAAATCTTTTATCAACGTGTCGCGTTGACATAACAATTCATCGGGAAACCCAAATGAGTTATCCTAGGCTAGTGAGACTTAGCCGTTAAGACTAGTTGCAACTTCTTAGTCGAGCCGTTTCAGTTTCCGTTTCGCCTTGTACTCAATGTGGTACATTCCCGCCACGTTTCATCATCATCGATATGAGTTTATACCCCTCTTCACTTGTTTTACATTTACTTTCAAAACTCTTGGGAGAAAACATGCTCATACAACTGTTTACATATTCGTTTACAAAAATCTTTTACATACTAATCCACACACTGGCTACATACCTTAGACTATTGCAATTTATTACAAACGCCATTAGATGATGATTACAAACTAAGGTTTCATACTCTTGCCACATACACGATTTACATACACGCTTACAAATTGTTTACATACTCATTCAAACTCAATTACTGAGTAGATATCACACTCTATCTACTGTATATTTAAGATACTAACGCTGTTTATGAATACAATGCTTTGGTTTTATAAATGGACGCAAGTGTATATTTTATATTAATTACGTGCTTGCCTAAGTAATTTGGATCCTATATGCCCAGTATCATGAACTGTCAATTGCATAGATGTAGTTGTGAATTACATTATGTTGAGCGGAGTGTTATTATAAATCTAATAGATTGACCATCTGTGGAAGAGATGGCACGAAATTTACATAGTGCGGGCACGAAATCTATATAGTGCGGGCAATGGCACGAAATTTATATAGTGCGGGCACGAAATCTATATAGTGCGGGCAATGGCACGAAATTTATATAGTGCGGGCATGAAATTTATATAGTGCGGGCAATGTCACGAAATTTATATAGTGACTCATATCGTCGAGCTTCAGTGTCATGAGCTTAGGGAAACGTAATGAAAATTTTGTGATAAGTGCAGTTTGCTTTATCGCGGGGAAAGTCTTGCGGTCCTACATTTTATACATTTTTGTGGCTATTATAAAGGATTGAAATAGTCATGCATATTTTACAAACCTTTGGTTTAACATTTATATTTAAACAAACCTATGAACTCACCAACTTTAATGTTGACACTTTTAAGCATGTTTTTCTCAGGTGAATTAGATGCTTGGCTTACTTGATGTGCATTGGAGTCTAAATTGACAAGATTTCATTCATGGATTTCTCCTTACATTCAAATGATCAAATCTCGTTGTATTGTTTTCAAGCTTTTCATTGTGATGCAATTATGGGACAAATGTTTTATATCAATTTCAAGAAAATCAACGAGATAACTTTTCAAACGACACATTTAGAGGTCGTTCTCTTGTATCTTGAGCTGTTATATTATGAAGTAACGCTCCCTGACATATTTCCGCTGTGACACATTTTTGGGGGTGTTACAACCTTTCTAACACAACTTACAAGCTTTTTAAGCATCACATTTGAACCATAGTTTCCCTCTATCTCAGCCCATAGCTCGTCTTAAATCCAAAACCCTAACCCGAAACCCTAATGAACCCGTAACACCTTAACTAGCTCGAACCAAGCAAGCACCCTCTACCATGATCCACCACCTTGTCCCCATCACCCTAGCACCATGTCACCATCCTTGAGCCCCAACATTAAGCACCTTAACACCTCACCACCTCCTTGTAAGCTACTTGTCACCTTGCACCCCAAGTTGAACCTTCTTGTCACCATCTTGGCAAACCGAAACCCTCTCCACCTCCTAACGCCTTTCTATGCTAGTTCTAGCCCTCCATAGTCATCCTATATACACCCTTAGACACCACTTCACCCAACTTTGCCACTACTCTTCAAAACTTGGCCACCACTCCAAGTTTCAAGCCCTATATATAGTCGAAAAATGCATGCTTCCATAAACGCACCATTAAGCTAAATACTACCTCAAAACTATGTTCTAGCCAAGCCCTAGAAGAGAAGGAAAGATCTTTAAGCTATTTTGGAACCAAGGGATAAGAAAAGAAGAGTTCTTGATTCATCTCCAAGCTTTCGGGTTACATTTCATCATTTTTTGACCCATATCAAGCCATTTTTGATCCATTCAAGCTCTAGTAAGCCACTTATCTTGTTCTATAAGCACTTGTCATATTTAAGATCATGTATAAGCTTTGACATAAACATTTATTCAAGCTAAACTCTTTTGGAAACCCTAAGTCTACTCGTTTGGTTTTCCTAAACCAAACGCACCCTTAAAACCCTAAAAGCTCTTTTTGTGAACCTAATAAGCTATAAGCCATAAGCTGATTTTATAAGCTATTCTAATAAGCTAACTTATCACTTTTATAATCATATAAAACTAATCCTAAAATCCCAAACCCATTGGTTATAGTTTCTAACAAAAGTGCCCATTTTGGATTTTTAAGCCCATAAGCTCTTTTCATAAGCTACAAGCTCGTAAAACTTACTTATGTTAGCTTATAGTAATAAGCTATAAGTTTCAAATTGATTTTTAGATCAAAAATACAAAGATTATGAATTTTGGACTTAAAATGCAAAACGTTCATGTCAAAGGGTATAATATTGGTAACTTTTGAAAATAATTAAACTTCGCCAAAAAAGTAATTATTCTAAAGGTTAAATACAGGGGTATAATGTCGCATATTTCAAATTAAGGGTTTAAGTGTTTAAAAGAGATATATAAAAGGGATTAATATTCTTTTTGTAAAAGATATTAGACAATGGTATATCTAATTGTCATTTTTAAATTCACGAGGGTATAAGAAAGTAATAATTTTAAATTAATTATAAAAATATAATTAAATATTATAAGACCAAATTTTATTAACGCCCCGCCACATTTGTGCGTTATCCAATCGATCAATCGAAAACAATAAAATAATTATGTATATATTTAACATAATTTAAAATCCACTACTTTTTGAAGAAACATAACAAGATAAAATCGCCCTAACATTTACACTATAATGTTATCCACGTTACTAATGGAATTTTCATGTGAGGAGGATTCATTTGGGTAAGATGTTTTGAACGAGTTGCTGGGTACGATTTAAAAGAGTTCTAACTCCTCAAACGATTAATGCATGACCTCTGGATTATGATAGCCGAGATAGTGATACGATATTTCACAAGTAATGAACCAAATTACTATTTACCTAAACTTATGAATAAAGTTTTTGAAATATCAACAATCAAACTAAGACTTAACATAATCTCAGGTTTGCGTGACCTGCTTGTTTATTCCTAATTGTAATAAACATCAAATCAAACAAACTCCCTATCATAGGTGAGTTCATCGTCCCACCTTTTACATGATTTCTAAACTCCTAGGGAATCATCTAAAAACATGAATACAATTATTTTCTGAACTATATGTATCCTCTGATATAATGATAGCCTAAGTATACCTACTAACTGCCAATATCATTACTCATGAACCATTAATCATTGCGAGTGAACGCGAATATTTGTAGATAGAATCATATCGGGATTGATAGAATCCGTATTGAGTTTTACGTGTACATTAAGGTATTCAAACGCACTATAATAGAGAATAATGGTAACTTATGCAAGTTACATTCGCAGCGGACATTTGTTTCCTCAAAATGTCACAGAGGATAATTTCCATGTTAACGTTTTGGTTGTCATGAGCTTTAAGGGCAATAATACTATTTCCATGATAAATGTAATTATACAAATATTACCACTTATGATACTTGTATTCAACCATTTTAATTAACAAACCTACGAATTTTAACTCAATTTTGATGATTGACTCTTTTTGACATGTTATCTCAGGTAAATTGACAATCCGAGGCACGAAGTGGCATTGGACTTGAGGACGTCCAAACTTTTTATCATTCAAACTCTATGTTTTCATATATATGTTGGGACCTCCTTTTTTAAAACTCTAAAATAATATTTTTTCTATGATTATGACTGTTGATTCATGAAGTAATACCCCAAATTAGTTTCCGCTGCTATATGTCAAATAAAGGGGTGTTACAGATTGGTATCAGAGCCGCGATTATAAAGAAGAAGGTTAAATCCTAAACTATAACTACCTTTTCCATCCAAGAAAGTCCTCCGTGTCACTACATTTCCTGAATAGTATGTAAAGAAATTTGCATAGCAAATGATACATAACTATTAATTATATATAAATAACTTATGTTATTCTTCCACTGGGTTGTTTCAGAAATATGTCTTCAAACACTCCTAACTATATCTACCCTATTATCGTCCCATCTGATTCCGATATTGAGGATGCTTTTTCCTCTACAAAAAACTCCTGACTATACCCCGGCTTCAACGGACTATTCCTTAGCCTCACCGGGAAACACTTCTTCTGATCCTTCAGAGGATTTATCTAAGGATCTTTTGGCCTCGCTAACCATCTTACCTTTTCACGATGATCCGTATATGAAGGTCATGCAAGCATATAATGCTACTAATAATGAATCACCTATTCCACCACCACGAGCTCCTATTGCTCCACCAACTATTTTGCCTCCATCTCCAGTGTTACCACCATCACCACTATTTGATCCCCGAGATTTCTTTCTTCCCGAGGAGATTCTGCCACCTCAGAAATGAGCCCGTTTCCTATCATCCTCCTCTACTGATTTTTCTGCCCTACCTCATGTATTTGAGATTAGAGAGAGTTCTCATAAGACGCATTTGGAGCGCCATGAGTAAGAGATCAAGACTATTTTGAATTACTTAGATGAGCTCCCTTTTGAGCGCATTGAGCACATGGAAAATAAGATAGAAGGTCTTGGTAATGGTCGAGTCATCATACAACGAGATTTTGACCAACTAGAAACTGAACTTCAAGAAGCTCGTACCCAGATTTATGGATTTCAGAGAGAGCAAATAAGGCATGACGGCGAGATTGTTCTTGCTCGTGTCAGGAATTCTACTTTAGAGATACTCATCAAGGATATCCAGATTCACCACCGATCAGATATGAAGAGTCTTCTGGACAAGATCCATGAGCTCAAGAACCACAAGGAAGGACCACCAGACTACTAGACTAGATCCTTATCATTTACAGCTTTTGTTAGAATCCAAACACTGGATGTGTGGCATAAATAATGACACTTGTCAAATTTTGACTATGTAAAATATGTAGACAAGTTGTTTATGACTTAATACAGTGGTGATTCCATTATACCTCGTTGTTTTATGATACCGAATTATGTATGTCGTGGTTGTCTATCCTATATTCTGTTGTGTGATGTATCATATCTTTATGTATCTAGGTTACTATGGCTCTTTTACCTTCCGGTTTTTCTCAAACCTTTGTACCCAGGTATCATGAATATGATTAATAATCAAGACATTGAGCATAATTTTTTTTGGAATCAAAGACTTCCAGATGAGTCTATCTTTACAGAGTTAGATAACTCGTTATGGATCATACTAAAACCACTGAGAAATGAACCAATCCCCGAGAAACCTAATGAGTTAGATGCTTGTTAGAGTGTCCATTCCAAAAAAATTCTGTTATATCATGCAATGTAATATCAAAGAATGTGTATTTCTTTGTTAGAACTTGTATCAAATAAGAATCCATACAATGATATATTCTTATTTTGTGTTTTCTTGTAAATGTTGATAGAATGGCTCCCAAGAGGACATCAACATTTGCAGCACCAGCCATGACTCAGGCCGCCATCAGGAAACTAGTTGCTGATAGTGTTGTCGCAGCTTTGGAAGCACAAGCTACTACCATGGCAAATACTGACAATACCAATAGGAACACCGGACCAAGAGAAACTCCTGTAGCAAGAAAATGTAGCTACAAAGAGTTTATGAGCTGCCAACCTTTCAATTTCAAAGGTACGGAAGGCGCTGTTGGTCTCATTCGTTGGTTTGAACGAACTGAATCGGTATTTTCCTGTAACAACTGTACTGTAGACTGCAAAGTTACCGCTTCAAAGCCTCAAACTTTAGAGGAAGCCATTACCATAACCTAGAGGTTAATGGATCAGGTAACAAGGCACAATTCTGTGCAAGGAACCAATGATCACAAACGAAAGTTTGATGATAGAAGAACCTTCACCAACAACAACTACCAAAATAACCGTAACAACAATAGCAACCGCAACAATGATCACCAACAACAACAAAATAGAAGGCAAGAAACTGTTAGGGCTTATGCTGCTACCCCAACTGCAAAATAAAGGGTATACTAGAAACCTTCCTTTGTATAAAAGATGTACCCTACATCATATAGGACCTTGTAACAAGGTGGGTCATCTGACCAGGAACTGCAGAAAAAAAAGGGCCAGCCACTGGAAGCAACTTGCAGCCAGTGTTAGTAACTTGTCATGCCTGTAGGGAGAAAGGACATTACAGAACT